>CM038228.1:42386471-42502729 GCA_021442155.1 Cymbidium sinense
CTGATGTACTTCGTTTCAGTTACGTATTGCTTTTTTTAAAACCATAATGATAAAAATTATTAAGATTATAAAAATATTTGTATACTTGAATTAGATGAGAATTTGACACATAATAGAATGATAGAGCGAAGGATTCATGTAGCCGACCCCACCTAGTGGGATTAAGGCTTGTTGTTATTGTTGTTGTTGTTGTTTCCTCTATAGTATGTCGACTTTTGAAATAATTTAAAGAGAAGAATTTTAATTATTTTATTTTATTTTTTTTGTACAATTATGTGATATAGACTATAATAATTAATTTTTAAGTAGATTACAAACAAGAAAAAAAGAAAAAGAAAAAAGAAAATAAAATCAAGTATTAATTAACTTTTTATTTAAGGAAAATTTATAAATCAATCACTTTATATATATATATATATATATATATTTATAATTTAATTATCCTCTTTATTTTTTTGAACAATCAGTTCATGTATTTATATGTCGATCAAAT
The DNA here is from genome assembly GCA_021442155.1 of Cymbidium sinense. Classification (NCBI taxonomy): domain Eukaryota; kingdom Viridiplantae; phylum Streptophyta; class Magnoliopsida; order Asparagales; family Orchidaceae; genus Cymbidium; species Cymbidium sinense. The sequence continues at coordinate 42,386,965 of CM038228.1, forward strand.
CTGAGAATTTTAAATAAAAAAATATGAGTTGAGCTTGTTATGAATTTCAATATTTTAAGTCGATTTGAAAAATTAAGATTACAATTGATTAATTTGTAAATATAGGCGAATAGGGTGATTGAATGTAAAAATTTTTATTTAAATTAAGTTGATTTTAAAATAATAATAAATATAAATTTAAGTTAATTCAAATTTTCATAAACTTCATGCATTTAATGCAAAGGATGATATTAAGAGATTATGATGCTTTTTTTCTTAGAGTATTAGTTAGTCTAATTGGCAACTGACTTTGAAAGTTGTCAAAACTTTGAGCTTAAGGGTGCATTTTGAACTGTTACAGTTCTAAAAATAGTGAAAGAAATGCTACAAAAAGTTGTTATCATATCTACAAATTTTATTATTTAAAGAAAGTTAGGCTGTAACTTTTATATAATCAAAATATGTATATATATATTCTGTCTTGATAATGAATGCTAAACACATCTAAATTTTGTATTATTACATCTTAGAGAATAAATACCTCTGCTCTTCTTGACACAGTTAGTTAGAGAGATTTTGCTGGTATTAATAAAGGAATTTAAATACTCATTTTATTATAAATATTCATATATATTTTTATGATTGAAGGAGGTTGATATTATTCTACTGCAAAACGTGGATTTTGAATTTTTTTTTTTTTTAAAAATACAAATGAGATTGTGATTTAGGATTAAAAAGAGAGGTGAAGGTAGAGAGTAGAACAGACCGAGACCTAAATAGGTGAGCAATTTGAGTAAAATTAATTTCAAAGGAGTATCTAATCTCAATTTTTAAGAACAAATTTATATATTAAAATAAAATAAAGAATAAAAATAATTTTTTAAAAAATTAATAATTAATTTGATTATCTCATATAAAAAATATTATTAACATATAAACCAAAAGTTTTATTTTAATAAAATTCATCACCGTTTATAACCATACAAGAAAAAAACTCCACAATTTTATGAAAATTAAAAATATCATTAGATATTATAGAACATATCCTACCATTGATTTTGTTTTAAGTTATTGATGCAGGGCATCATCGTCACCATTCGCCATCATCATAAAGCTTAAATGAATGATTTGGCTTTTTTGTTATAATTTAAGTTATGTATTATTGCTTTTATATTTTGTATATGTCTTGAGTTTATATGTATTTATTAGCATGTGGCTCATGAGTCATTATTATTGCTTTATATTTTGTATATGTCTTGAGCTTATATGTATTGGTATTATGTACATTCTGTAGTAGGTATGGAATAAGTGGTAGGTTTGATAATGATGGTAGGTTTGATAGTAGGTGGTGGTAGGTTTGATAATTGTGGTAGGTGTAGTTATGATGGTGTTAGGTTTGAGTTTGGAGTTAGGTTTGAGTATTCTTAACTCTCCTTTCATTCCTATAAATAGGAGACTCTTGTAATGCTTTGTGCTTGAATTTGGAATGAAAGTTATCTTCTTAAATTTCTTTTACTATTCTGTGCTTTTCCTCTTGGTGTGACTACTTGAGTGTGTGAGTTCACAACCCTTAGAAGGACTTAAGGAAGGAGCAGATCTCCACTGATTGATTTGTTTGTAGAGGTCGACTTGACTTATCCTTATTTCTTGGTTATTTTAAATGTTAGGTTAGATCGTTCATAACTTTTATTATTTCTTTGCACTTATAAGATTGGATCTCTAGTGTGGTTGACATAACTTTAACTAAGGTCTTTTCAACTTCACTAAATTTATAATATTGTGAATGTGCTCAATAGTAGTGCATTTATCATTACTCTTTGTGAGGATTTAAGAATTATCGGTGTAATAAATATCATATCATAAAAGCGTGTCTACATCATATTTGGTATCGGACCAAGTATGTTTCTTTGGGAACATCTTGTTTAGTATTGAGTTTTATTTTTACATTAGAGTAATCTTGCAATTCCTTGTTAAAAAAAAATCATATAAAATTTTTATCTAATTAGAGCATTTACTTACTTTTAATTGTGTCTTTGATTTCATTACATTGCATTTAAAAAACAATAAAAAAATTAATTAAGTATTTATTTATATTAATATTTTTAAAAGAATATCATCATGTCAACTCGTAGTGGTCATAGATATCAAGATCAATCCTTAGATGAAAAACATAATTCTATGAATTTTACTAGAAAAATAGAAAAGCTTACCCTTATGCACCAACAAACCTTTAATGAATTCCAAAATGATTTGAAGCCTTAGAACAAAAGTTGGTAGGCTTACAACACATTCACGAAACTAACCCAATCTTAGAACACCAACTTGAAGAGAGAGAAGGTCATCATGTTGATCCGTTCCTCTTCCTCTCCCACTCATCCACATTCTCCTATTAGACCTGTTATGTCAGGAACAACTTTAATGAATATCCCGGTTTGATGAGGTACTTCCTCACCCACCTCATCGAATAGGAAGACAATTAAGACGAGATGAAGGTTATGCTCATCGAACTCCTTATGAGCATTATCCTGACATATACGAAGAGCCATTACCTAATTTTGTTGCCCCGTGCACAGAGAAATGATGATTATTGTAGGGTTAAGAAGATCCACCTACGATGAATTCGACTTGATCCTAAAATTTTCTTAGATTGGTTAGTAGACATGGACCAATATTTTGATTGGATGCCCATGTCAGAAGAAAAACAAGTTCGTTTTGCCTGCATGAAACTAACTAGTCATGCTAAGACTTATTGGATTAATCTCACCTAAAATATCAACGATTAGGACAACCACCTATTGCTTCTTGGGATGAAATGAAAGAAATTTTAAAGCAAAATATGTACCATTAAATTTTCATGATCAACTTATGGATGAAATGACTCGCTTAAACAAGGATCTTTAAGCATTTGTTGAGTATATGACATGGTTTGATGAATTGATGACCCGTTGTGATGTTAGAGGATCACCGCACAACAATCTCTAGATTTAGATGCGGGTTCTGGCGATATTGTAATGAAATGATAACTCGAGAAATTTATTCTCTTGAGGATGCATTTCAGTGGCGACTCAAATTGAACAATATCTTAGATCACAACCTTATAAGCGATTCACAACTTCATCTACAAATAACTCTCAATCGTGTTAACCCTCCTACTTTAGTAGTTCTAAAGGACCTAGTGAAACAAAAGGAAAAGCTTTAGTGGGGTCTAGCTCTAAGACTTCTAGCATTACTTTTACATGTGGTAAAATTGGTCACTATGCAAGTACTTGTCCTCGGAAACTTACACTTAGATTATGAAAATGAGGATCAACAAAATGAAAATAATGATAATCAAATTGCAGTTGACCCTTGTGAAGAAGCTAGTGATGCGAAGGAAAATTAGATGAGTCTCATAAGTTATGCATTGTGTGTTAGCAACCATAATAATGATTGGAGGTGCACATCAATTTTCCACACTTATTTTAAGAGTGGTGAAAAGTGTAGTTAATCATTGATAGTGAAAGTTGCATGAATGTTATTGCTACCTCCTTTAGCTAGGATGAAGCTCACCCAGACCCACCTGCTTATAAGTTATTTGGGTAGATAAGACCTCTATCTCATATCTGGCGTTATCTTGTACCCATTCAATTAGAAGAATATAGTGATAAAATTTGGTGTGATATTCTTAGATGGATGTTGCTCATATACTTTTAGGTAGACCTTGACTTTTGATATGGATGTCACAAATTATGGGCGTAATACATATGCTTTTAGTTTTCAAGGAATTGTCTGCCTAAGCCTAAAGAGGTCACTCCACTTCAACCCCAAAATTCTTCTCCACCCATGAAAAGAAATCCCTACATATTATTAATAAACATCAATTTCAACAAGAGATTAATGGGAATATCATTTTGCATTAGTTGTCTAACCTCGAAAATCAACCTTATGTTAAATCATTCCCATCAAATACGTGAACTTTTATTGGAATATCAAGATATTTGTCACGAAGAACTTCCTAGTGAGCTTCCCCATTAAGAAGTATCCAACATGCCATAGAGCTAATTCACGGATCATCACTCCCAAATTTGCCACATTATCGTATGAACCCAAATGAACATGCGAGCTAAAACAACAAATTGATGATTTATTATCAAAAGGGTTTATTAGGAAAGTTTATCTCCATGCTTGATTACGCTCTTCTTACCCCAAAGAAAGATGGTAGTTGCGTATGTGTGTAGATAGTCGTGCTATAAATAAAATCAATGTTAAGTATAGGTTTCCCATACATAGACTTGATGACATGTTAGATATGATGGCTGGATCAATAGTTTTCTCTAAAATTGATCTTAGAAGTGGATATCATCAAATTATTATGAGAGAGGTGATGAATGGAAAACCGCATTCAAGACAAAAGATGGTTTGTATGAATGGCTAGTAATGCCTTTTGGATTGACTAATGCTCCAAGTACATTTATGAGTGATGACTCATATCTTTTATTCATTGGAAAATTTTAGTTATGTACTTTGATGATATTTAAATTTTAGTCAAACTAAGAGCGATCATGAAACATTTACGACAAGTCTTTGAAGTGCTTGAGAAGAAAGACTATATGTTCACTTAAAAAAATGCTCATTTATGGCGTCTTGATAATCTTCTTAGGATTCATTATTTCTTGTGATGGCATCTCTGATCCGAAAAAATTAGTATTCAGAGTGGCCTACCCAACCACAATTCATGGTGTCGTAGCTTTCATGGGTTAGCCACATTTTATCGAAGGTTTATTCGTGGATTTAGCACTATTATAGCCCACTCAATGTCTAAAAGGAGACTTTGTTTGGACAAAGGCAGCTGCTGATGCATTCTCTAAAATTAAAGAACTTTTAACAAGTCCACCGATATTACAAATGCCAAATTTTAACAAAGTATTTGAGGTATCATGTGATGCTTCTGGAGTTGGTATTGGAGGTGTTCTTAAATAAGAAGGTCATCTGCTTTCTTTAGTGAAAAATTAAATGAAGCATCGATATTCCACATATGATGTGGGTATCGTCATCCAAACTTTCGTTATTGGTGACATTATCTTCTTTCACGAGAATTTATACTTTATTCGATCCAAGCGCTTAAATATCTAAACACCCAAAAGAAACTTAGTTCTCGTCGCAAAATGGGTTCAATTTCTTCAAGAATATCGTTTGTTCTTAAACATAAATCTGTAGAACAAAGTTCGGATGCCTTAAGTAGAATATGTATATTATTAAATACCATGAGTGTGAAGGTTCTTGGATTGAAAAGGTTAAAGATGATTATCTTGTAAAGATTTTCAACAAATTTTGAATCTTTGAAATTTAATGTTTCAATTAATAGTCAGATTATCAAATCGAGATGGCTATCTCTTTCGTGGCACACTATGTATCCCGATTCATCACTTGAAATTTTCTTGTTGAGGAAATTCATTGAGGAGGTAATATCGGTCATTTTGGTCTGATAAGATAATAGCTATGATGGAGGATAGGTTCTTTTGGCCTAGTCTTAAGAAAGATGTTGCTCGTATCCTTGATGTCGTACTTGCCAAGTAGCAAAAGTGGAAAATAAAATTATGTTACATACCACTCCCAATCCCCCTTGGGAAGATCTTAGTATGGACTTCATCTTAGGATTACCTCGCACTGTACAACATTTTGACTCTATTCTAGTAGTTGTTGACCGATTCTCTAAAATGGCACACTTCATTCCATGTTATAAGATATCAGATGCCTCACATATAAACAATTTTCTTTTGTGAGATAGTTACATGGACTACCTAAGACAATTAAATCATTGATGTAAGGTTTATGAGCTATTTTTGGAAAACTTTATGGAAAAAGCTTGGCACAAAACTCTTATTTTCTGACTTACCACCCTCAACGGATGGACAAAAGTTGTTAATAGAAGCTTAGGAAATTTACTTAGGTGTCAGTAGACCATACTACTAGTTGGAACCTAGTTCTTCCTACTGCGAGTTTGCTTATAACAGTTCAATTAATAGGTCAAGGTATGAGTCCTTTTCATATTATGGCGGTTATGATCCAAGAAAACTAATTGATCTTGTTGAATTGCACCTTAACATATAGGTCTGTGCATTTGCATCTTCATTTTGCACAAAGCATGCATGATTTACATCATGAAATTCAACAAAAACTTACTCGAGTTATGATAAATATAAAGCTAATGTTGATGCACATAGATGATATGTAAAATTTAATGAGGAGATTTGGTTCTTGTTAAAGTTAGACACAGAGATTTCCAATGGAACTCTTAAGAAATTAACTCTCAAGAGATGCGGTCCTTATAAAGTTGTAGGAAGATAAATGATAATGCTTATGAAATAGATCTTCTAATTAATCTTTGGAATTTCTCCAATATTTAATGTATCGATTTAACGTTGTACCATGGGCAAGCCATGGATGATATTCCCTCGCAAATAGTCGACATGCGGTTCATACTTCATCATCGACTCTATACCATCTGCCACTTAAGATCACATCGTCAGGATCAAATTTTAGAAGACAGTTATCATCACATCGATGGGGCACTCAAAGGTTTCTCGTTAGTTGGAAAGGTCTTTCTCCACTTGATGATTCATGGCTTACATTTGATGAGTTATAGACTCATAATTATTACAAGAGTACTTGGATTTTCATTCTCGAGGAGAATCCTTTAAAGCGGGAGTCGCGTCACGAGGGCATCATCGTCACCATCGTCGACGCCATCATCATAAAGCTTAAATGAATGATTTGGCCTTTTGTTATAATTTAAGTTATGTATTATTGGGCTTTTATATTTTGTATATGTCTTGAGTTTATATGTATTGGGCTATTCTTATTGGCCCATGAGTCATTATTATTGGGCTTTATATTTTGTATATGTCTTGAGCTTATATGTATTGAGCTATTCTTATGTCATGGTCATTGTAGGTATGGAATGAGTGGTAGGTTTGATAATGGTGGTAGGTTTGATAGTAGGTGGTGGTAGGTGTAGTTATGATGGTGTTAGGTTTGAGTTTGGAGTTAGGTTTGAGTATTCTTAACTCTCCCTTTCATTCCTATAAATAGGGAGACTCTGGTAATGCTTTGCACTTGAATTTGGAATGAAAGTTATCTTCTTAAATTTCTTTTACTATTTTTTTGTATGCTTTCCTCTTGGTGTGACTACTTGAGTGTGTGAGTTCACAACCTTAGAAGGACTTCTAAGGAAGGACGCGATCTCCACGATGAACTATTTGTAGAGGTCGACTTCAACTTATCCCAGCTTGCTGGTTATTTTAAATCATTAGGTTAGATCGTTCATAACTTTTATTATTTCTTTGCACTTATAAGATTGATCTCTAGTGTGGTTGACATAACTTTAAGGTCTTTTCAACTTCACTAAATTTATAATATTGTGAATGTGCTCAATAGTAGTGTGCATTTATCATTACTCTTTGTGAGGATTTAAGAATTATCGATGTAATAAACATCATATCATAAAAGCACCGTGTCACACATCATATTTGGTATCGGACCAAGTATGTTTCTTTGGGAACATCTTGTTTAGTATTGAGTTTTATTTTTGCATTAGAGTAATCTTGCAATTCCTTGTTAAAAAAAATCATATAAAATTTTTATCTAATTAGAGCATTTACTTACTTTTAATCGTGTCTTTGATTTCATTACATTGCATTTAAAAAAAATAAAAAAAATAATTAAGTATTTGTTTATATTAATATTTTTAAAAGAATATCATCATGTCAACTCATAGTGGTCATAGATATCAAGATCAATCCTTAGATGAAAAACATGATTCCTATGAATTTTTACTAGAAAAATAGAAAAGCTTACCTTATGCACCAACAAACTTTTAATGAATTCCAAAAAGATTTGAAGCCTTAAACAAAAGTTGGTAGGCTTACAACACATTCACCGAAACTAACCCAATCTTAGAACACCAACTTGAAGAGAGAGAAAAGGTCATCATGTTGATCCGTTCCTCTTCCTCTCCCACCTCATCCACATTCTCCTATTAGACCCGTTATCTAGGAACAACTTTAATGAATATCACGAGTTTGATGAGGTACTTCCTCACCCACCTCATCGAATAGGAAGACAATTAAACGAGATGAAGGTTATGCTCATCGAACTCCTTATGAGCATTATCCTCCGACATTAAGAGCCATTACCTAATTTTGTTGCCCCGCATTTAGAGAAAGATGATGATGTTATTGGGGTTAAGATTGATCCACTTTTGATGGTTGACTTGATCCTAAAATTTTCTTAGATTGGTTAGTAGACATGGACCAATATTTTGATTGGATGCCCATGTCGGAAGAAAGACAAGTTCGTTTTTACGCATGAAACTAACTAGTCATGCAAAGACTTATTGGATTAATCTCACGAAAATATCAATGATTAGGACAATCACTATTGTCTTGGGATGAAATGAAAGAAATTTTAAAGCAAAAATATGTACCATTAAATTTTCATGATCAACTTATGGATGAAATGACTACGCTTAAACAAGGATCTTTAAGCATTGTGAGTATATGACGCTTTGATGAATTGATGACCCATTGTGATGTTAGAGAGGATCACGCACAAATCTCTAGATTTAGATGCAGGTTAATTGATATTTGTAATGAAATGATAACTCGAGAAATTTATTCTCTTGAGGATGCATTTGAGTGGCGACTCAAATTGAACAATATCTTAGATCACAACCTTATAAGCGATTCATAACTTCATCTAATAACTCTCAATGCGTGTTAACCCTCCTTTTAGTAGTTCCTAAAGGACCCAAGTGAAACAAAAGGAAAAGCTTTAGTGGGAACATCTAGCTAAGACTTCTAGCATTACTACATGTGGTAAAATTGGTCACTATGCAAGTACTTGCCCTCGTCGAAACTTACACTTAGATTATAAAAATGAGGATCAACAAAATGAAAATAATGATAATCAAATTGCAGTTGACCCTTGTGAAGAAGCTAGTGATGCGAAGATGCATTAGATGAGTCTCATATAGCTATTATCGTTGTGTGTTAGCAACACGGTAATAATGATTGGAGGTGCATTAATTTTTCACACTTATTTTAAGAGTGGTGAAAAGGCGTGTAATCATTGATAGTGGAAGTTGCATGAATGTTATTGCTACCTCCTTTAGCTAGGATGAAGCTCACCCCAGACCCACCCACCTTATAAGGTGCTTGGGTAGATAAGACCTCTATCTCTATATCTCGTTGTCTTGCCCATTCAATTAGGAGAATATAGTGATAAAATTTGGTGTGATGTTCTTCCGATGGATGTTGCTCATATACTTTTAGGTAGACCTTGGCTTTTGATATGGATGTCACAAATTATGGCGTCTAATACATATGCTTTTAGTTTTCAAGCAAGAGAATAACCTAAGCCTAAAGAGGTCACTCCACTTCAACCCCAAAATTCTTCTCCACCCATAGAAAAGAAATCCCTACATATTATTAATAAACATCAATTTCAACAAGAGATTAATGGGAATATCATTTTGCATTAGTTGTCCTAACCTCAAAATCAACCTTATGTTAAATCATTCTCATCAGTGTGAACTTTTATTGGAATATCAAGATATTTGTCTGAAGAACTTCCTAGTGAGCTTCCCCATTAAGAAGTATCCAACATGCCATAGAGCTAATTCACGGATCATCACTCCCAAATTTGCCACATTATCATATGAACCCAAATGAACATGCAGCTAAAATAACAAATTGATGATTTATTATCAAAAGGGTTTATTAGGGAAAGTTTATCTCCATGCGAGTGCTCTTCTTACCCCAAAGAAAGATGGTAGTTGGATGTATGTGTGATAATAGTATAAATAAAATCACATTAAGTAGAGGTTTCCCATACATAGACTTGATGACATGTTAGATATGATTGGATCAATAGTTTTCTAAAATTGATCTTAGAAGTGGATATCATCAAATTCTATGAGAGAAGGTGATGAATGAAAAATGCATTCAAGACAAAAGATGGTTTGTATGAATGGCTAGTAATGCCTTTTGGATTGACTAATGCTCCAAGTACATTTATGAGTGATAACTCATATCTTACCATTCATTGGAAAATTTTAGTTATGTACTTTGATGATATTTTAATTTTAGTCAAACTAAGAGCGATCATGAGAAACATTTGACAAATCTTTGAAGTGCTTGAAGAAGAAAAGTATATGTTCACTTAAAAAATGCTCATTTATGACGTCTTGATAATCTTCTTAGGATTCATTATTTCTTGTGATGGCATCTCTCGATCCGAAAAAATTAGGCTATTCAAGAGTGGCCTACAACCACAATTCATGGTGTCATTAGCTTTCATGGGTTAGCCACATTTTATCGAAAGTTTATTCGTGGATTTAGCACTATTATGTCCCGGTAACTCAATGTCGAAAAGGAGACTTTGTTTGGACAAAGGCAGCTGCTGATGCATTCTCTAAAATTAAAGAACTTTTAACAAGTCCACCATATTACAAATGCCAAATTTTAACAAAGTATTTGAGGTATCATGTGATGCTTAGTTGGTATTGGAGGTGTTCTTAAACAAAGAAGGTCATCCTATTGCTTTCTTTAGTGAAAAAATTAAATGAAGCGCATCAACGATATTCCACATATGATCATTGGTGTATCTTTGTCATTCAAACTTTACGTTATTGGCAGGATTATCTTCTTTCACGAGAATTTATACTTTATTCTGATCACGAAGCTCTTAAATATCTAAACACCCAAAAGAAACTTAGTTCTCATCATGCAAAATGGGTTCAATTTCTTCAAGAATATACGTTTGTTCTTAAACATAAATCTGGTGTCGAGAACAAAGTTGCAGATGCCTTAAGTAGAATATGTACATTATTAAATACCATGAGTGTGAAGGTTCTGGATTGAAAAGGTTAAAGATGATTATCCTAATTGTAAAGATTTTCAACAAATTTTTGAATCTTTGAAATTTAATGTTTCAATTAATAGTCAGATTATCAAATCTGAGATGGCTATCTCTTTTGGCACACTATGTATCCCGATTCATCACTTGAAATTTTCTTGTTGAGGAAATTCATTGAGGTGTATCTGGTCATTTTGGTCGTGATAAGATAATAACTATGATGGAGGATAGGTTCTTTTGGCCTAGTCTTAAGAAAGATGTTGCTCGTATCACTTCCCAATGTCGTACTTGCTAAGTAGCAAAAGTAGAAAACAAAATTATGGTCTATACACCACTCCCAATCCCCACAAATGGGAAGATCTTAGTATGGACTTCATCTTAGGATTACCTCAACGCATACTTTTGACTCTATTAGTAGTTGTTGACGATTCTCTAAAATGGCACACTTCATTCCATGTTATAAGACATCGATGCCTCACATATAGCGACAATTTTCTTTTCGTGAGATAGTTCACATGGACTACCTAAGACAATTGTATCGTGATGTAAGTTTTATGAGCTATTTTGGAAAACTTTATGGAAAAAGCAAAACTCTTATTTTCTACGACTTACCACCCTCAAACAAATGGACAAACCTGAAGTTGTTAAGAAGCTTAGAAAATTTACTTAGGTGTCTAGTGACCGACCATACTACTAGTTGGAACCTAGTTCTTCCTACTGCAGAGTTTGCTTATAACAGTTCAATTAATAGGTCAACCGGTATGAGTCCTTTTCATATTGTAAGGTTATGATCCAAGAAAACTAATTGATCGTGTTGAATTGCGTAACATATAGGTCTAGTGCATTTGCATCTTCATTTGCACAAAGCATGCATGATTTACATCGTGAAATTCAATAAAAACTTACTCAGTTTTGATAAATATAAAGCTAATGTTGATGCACATGGCGATATGTAAAATTTAATGAGGGAGATTTGGTTCTTGTTAAAGTTAGACACGAGAGATTTCGAACTCTTAAGAAATTAACTCTCAAGAGATCGGTCCTTATAAAGTTGTGAGGAAGATAAATGATAATGCTTATGAAATAGATCTTCCAATGAATGCTGGAATTTCTCCAATATTTAATGTATCAGATTTAACATTGTACCATGGGCAAGCCATGGATGATACTATTCCCTCTAAATAAATCGACATGCGGTTCATACTTCATCATCTATACCATCTCACCGCTTAAGATCACATCGATCAAATTTTAGAAGACCATTATCATCACATCGGAATCAAAGGTTTCGTTCGTTGGAAAGGTCTTTCTCCACTTGAAGATTCATGGCTTACATTTGATGAGTTACATCACTCACAATTATTACAAGAGTACTTGGATTTTCATTCTCCAAGGAGAATCCTTTAAAGCGGGAGTCGATGTGGCATCATCGTCACCATCGTCGACGCCATCATCATAAAGCTTAAATGAATGATTTGGCCTTTTGTTATAATTTAAGTTATGTATTATTGGGCTTTTATATTTTGTATATGTCTTGAGTTTATATGTATTGGGCTATTCTTATGTCATGGCCCATGAGTCATTATTGGCTTTATATTTTGTATATGTCTTGAGCTTATATGTATTGAGCTATTCTTATGTCATGGCATGAGTCGGTAGTATGGAATGAGTGGTAGGTTTGATAATGGTGGTAGGTTTGATAGTAGGTGGTGGTAGGTGTAGTTATGATGGTGTTAGGTTTGAGTTTGGAGTTAGGTTTGAGTATTCTTAACTCTCCCTTTCATTCCTATAAATAGGGAGACTCTTGTAATGCTTTGTACTTGAATTTGGAATGAAAGTTATCTTCTTAAATTTCTTTACTATTCTTTTGTATGCTTTCCTCTTGAGTGGTACTTGAGTGTGTGAGTTCACAGAGAAGGACTTCAGGAAGGCGATCTCCACAACCGCTTTGTAGAGGTCGACTTCAACTTATCCCTTTTTGTTGGTTATTTTAAATCTATACAGTTAGATCGTTCATAACTTTTGTTATTTCTTTTTTATAAGATTGAGATCTCTAGTGTGGTTGACATAACTTTAACTAAGGTCTTTTCAACTTCACTAAATTTATAATATTGTGAATGTGCTCAATAGTAGTGTGCATTTATCATTACTCTTTGTGAGGATTTAAGAATTATCGTGTAATAAACATCATATCATAAAAGCAGTGTCTACATCGCTTATAATTCAATAAAATTTAACCGCTTTTATTATCTATCTAAGCAATCATTTGATTAATATATATCTTTATAGAATAAAATTATAAGTATTATTTTAAAAATTTCCATTTTTCTTCACAAAATTAAACAACAACAACAACAAATAACAACAAGCCTTAATCCCCTTTGTAATTTCATACAAATCTGCATCACTCTTAATTGGGTCATTCGGCGCTTTATGTGGCCAAACCATCTAAGGCAACTCTCCCTAATCTTATCTACCCTGGGCTACTCCAACTTTTTCCCGAACATACTCATTTTGCATTCTATCTCTAAGAGTAAAGCCACATCCACTCATCTCTGCACTTAACTTAGTCTTATGCTTCTCTTGGCCAACATTTTGCACCATAAGTCATTCGGTCTTACCACCATCTTATAAAATTTTCTCTTAAGTTTAAGTGGAACTTTTCTATCACATAATAATAGGATGCATTCCTCCACTTCAACCATCCAACTTGAATTCTACTAATAACATCTCCATCTATTTCACCATCATTTTGAACAATAGAACCTAAATATCAATCACTCACTCTTATTAATGACTTGATCACCTAAAGTCACAACACTACCACTAAAACTTCCACAACTAAAATTACACTCCATATATTCAGTTTAGATCTACTTAAACAAAAACCCTTTAGACTCACATAATTCAAGTTTACTGGACTCTCTAGTCTTATCAACAAGAAGAATGTCATCGACAAAATCATACATCAAGGTACATCTTCTTGTAAATGCCTCGTAAGAACATCCATAACTAAAGTAAAAAAAGATAAGGGCTTAATGTTGATCCTTGATGTAATCTAACGAGAGGAAAATATTTTGTCAATCCTCCTTGTGTTTGGACACAAGTAAGACTCTAGTATACATTAATGACTTGAATATAACCAATATTAACTCCTTTCTATTCTAGAACTCTCCAAAGAACATCTCTTGAGACTTTTTCATAAGCTTTCTCTAAATCAATAAATATCATATGTAGATCCTTCTTACTTTCTATGCTTCTCCATCAAACCTCTTAACAAATGTATAGCATCCATAGTAGATCTACGGCATGAAACCAAAGCGATTGTGAGAAACTTTTGTATCACATATTAACTTGCTCAATTACTCTCTCCCATAATTTTAATGTATGGCACATTAACTTAATTCCTCTATAATTTGCACACTCTTGTGCATCATCTTTATTCTTAAATATAGGAACCAACAAACTCTTTCTCCACTCATCGCATCTTTTTAGTCTTTAAAATAACATTAAGAAGATTTGTAAGCCAAGAAATTCCTTGATCTCCTAAACATTTCCACATATTGGAATATTATCCAGTCCTCTGCTTTTCCACATTTCATTTTCTTTAAAACTAACGGAATTACTAATCTGGCGATAAAAATGTCTATTTTGTTTAGGTATTAAGGTTGCTAAAATCAATCGTACTTTCAGATCCTTCATTGAAAAGTTTATCAAAATACCTCATCCACTTATTTTTAATATCTTTTTTTAAGAAAAGCATTTTATTATTTTCATCCTTAATACCCCCTCACTAGATATCTTTACTTCTCCTATCTCTTTGGTTGGCTTATACATACATCTTTCACCTTCTTTGGTATCTAATCTGTATTCTATTCTTAGAATCTCTCCACTTTATATCTTTCCCAATTCTCAGAGTTTTACATCTAAACCAAGTTTTATAGCAATGCTTCTTATTTCTTATATTTTCTTGCACACTCGACTCCACCACCAACTATTCTTATTAAAGAAGTTTTTCCTTTTGATTCTCACATCTTTAACTTGCTTAATTTCACTTGATATTTTTCCCTATAAGCTTCCTATGAACATCCCAAATTCTAATTTCTTGTAGCTTGCTCTTAAAAATATTTTTATTTGTGTTCTTTAAGTGTCCCCATCTAATCCAGGACAATAATTTAATTTATTTTTCTCTTACAACCTTTCATCTTAAAATCTAAAACTAATAATGATGTTGGGCTTAAAATTTCACTTGGAATGACCTTACAATCTTAATCTAACGATCTATTTTCTCGAGAAAATAATCAATCTGTTTTAGCGATCCATTTTATAAGTAATAATATGTTCATCTCTTTTCTTAAATAAAGTATTAGCACTACAAAATCTAAAATTTAAGATAAAATCTAATATAGTCACCTTTTTTAGTTACTCCAAATCCATAAAGCATGAATACTTTTGAAATCTTCTACCACTCTATAAATGTCCATTTAAATCTCCTCCAATAAATACTTTTTCTTCAAGAAGTATCTTTTGTATTAATCCCTAATTCATTCCAAAATTTTCTTTTGAGCTTTCAAACCTACTTAGCATGACACTTATAATCTTAAGTATCGACAATGATCTTTAAAGCTATAATTCTATCTCCACATCTATTAATACTTATAACATTATCCTTCAAACTTTTATCTATAATCACACCTACACCATTTTAGTTCGATTTTTTGAATACCAAAGTTTAAAACCTAAACTATCAATCTCCTTGGCCTTCTTCCCAATTTAGTTTCTTATAAAATATTTATCTTTCTGAACCATAATATCTATTAATTTTTTACCAGAGTACCTATATTCCAAGATCCTAACCTAATTCTAGTTTCATGGACTAACTTATTTGTCGATCGTCCATGTAATGGGAACCCTTGCTTATTTAACATGAACCCGTGACTAGCACATTTTTCACTTATTCATACAAGCTTAGGGGCCTCTAACATTTCAATAATTTAAAGGATTCATCATGATTATTTGACATATTTTCTGTTGTCATTCTTAGCATACTCCACTTTTACATCCGGACTTGGGACCGACAATGGTAGTTTTAAATGAAAACATAAAGAATTTGACATATTTTGTTAAGATGAATCAAATAAATCAACAAAAGAAACAATTAATTTAAGAAGAATTTTTTTAAAATAAAAAGTAAAAAATGCCTATCAACCGATATGTTAAATGAGTTATTCTTTGACTCCATTTTTAAATTTTAAAAATGTAGATTAGATTTATTTTAAAAGAATGATGAGGTCCAAATTATAATTTATTTAAAATAAGTTAAACATAGATTCAAAGTATCTCAACTGTGATTTTAAAAGCCAATCATTTAGCGATTCTACCTAAAAGCCCACAATCATTTTCACAAAGAAACTACAAAACATAACCAAAACCAACGGTGGACCAAGTGAACTGCACCATTTGAACCACTCAATTCTAGAATATTTTTTTAAAAAATACATATAATTCATAACTTTGATTTAACATCATATTCAAAATATTAAGAGAAATTTGCATTGCATAGCACACAATTCTTATACATTTATAATATTAATATCTAAAATTTGATATTTACAAATAAAAATACATATAATTCATAACTTTGATTTAACATCATATTCAAAATATTAAGAGAAATTTGCATTGCATAGCACACAATTCTTATACATTTATAATATTAATATCTAAAATTTGATATTTACAAATAAAATACTTTTCTATGCATGTCACTTCAAAAATTAATAATAATCCTATTTTTGATATTATTCATGTAAATATTAGTAATAAAAACGTATATAAATCATGTGCCATCGATGTCAATTTCCACCAGCTTTTACATCACACTTTCCTTTAGTAATAATTAAGACAGCCAATAAACATTCAATCGAAAATGATTGACATAAATACAAAGTTAGAAACTGAACTAATAATGGATGCGTTGAAATTCGTGCATGAGTTTGGCTCAATATCTAATAGTGTTATGAAATTGATTCAGCTGAAGAAAATTAAAGCTACGGTGGTGCTTTATTTGCGAAGGAAAAAAAAAACTCATCTCTGGGCATATAGCAGACAAACTCATCACAAAAAGAATTCTGAGAAGGGCTGCCAATTTTAGACAGGAATGGATTGGCCTTTTCTTGCCATGCTGTCCAGGATGTCGTTGAGGGCTTGGCAGAGGCCCATAATCTGCAGTATCAGTTGGAAGAAAGTATCTATCCGCCTGCTGGTGTTTATATATATATATATATATATGACAATTGAGCGAATTTAATCTCAAAATCACATACATAATATATGTGTAAAGATTTGAACTTAAGATCTCTTAGTTAAAAGCTAAAGCTCTCAACCATTAGACTAAGAGTGTCTTACACGAACTTCAACACTATACAAATTTAGTGGAACATAAATATGTCCCCGCCGGGTCAAAACAATGCATCCCTAAGAACAAATTTTGGTCAAAGTCCGGGGTCAAAAGATGGTCGACAAAACTAATCAGATATTCGGCTATGCGAAATACAATCATCCGGGATGCGTCTGAGTTCCGGATATCGGATAACGACTCGGGGCAGGGTGAAGGAACAAGGAATTCATTTATTATTAGGACGATTTATATACATATCACACAATTCTCATGTATTTACATATCAACACCCAAATTTTAATTTTTACATATATAACGTCTCAATCTTTAATATCACATCAAAAATATCATCATCATTAGTTTTTAAAAGTGAAATGCATCTTTTTTAAGTGTAGTTAAGTATTAGAAAAGTCAATATCAAATTTTAGGTGTTAGATATATAAATGCATAAGAATTGTGCGGCATGTATGTAAATCTTCATTATTATTATTATTTCAATCGCAAAAATGTAAATATATGAATAATAGATACCAATCAATTTCGAAGCCAATCGAGCAACGTATCAAGGTATGTCATTAGCACAACCCTCATCTCTCTTAAGCAACTCGGTTTTGATTGTTTTTATATGAAACGTGATTTTCAAGTTGATCCGACCATATAGAATCATAGGAACTTTTTTCCACGATCGTGTAGCACTTGAAATCGTGTGATTTTGTTGCCTGGATCAAATGATATTAGCAAAACAAGTTGGACGATTTTGGGCTCCAGAAATGAAGAAGCGATCTCCGGCATCGTCCATATTTGGATCGGATATCTGATCTAAACGCTGATTTAAATCCCTGTGCGGATGATTCGGACCGTCCAATCCATGATCGTATGGTCCAGAATCGCCCGCATTTTCAACCTGTGTTTATCATGCGGACCACCCCACGAGTGACACGCGGTCCGCATGCCACATGGCACACGGTTTGATCCCGTGGGACCGCAGGATCAATAAGGACCATCCAATCTTTGATCGACGGTCCATAAATGATCCCGCATTTTAACTTTGTTGTGTGGGTCCCTCCCGCTTAAAAATTGTTAAGATTTGTTAATTAACAGTTTAATTAATTAGTTAAAATCTTGAAATCTTCAAAAAATCATATAAAAAATAGAAAATTACAAATAGAGCTCTATGGATTCGTCTTGATGAGAGGAATCTATAGAAATTAAAATCCTCAATTTTTTTGGGTAATTTTCCCTTAATTTGGGTTTAATTGAAAAATATTAAACCCTAATTACTCTCAAATTAATAATCCAATTAATTTGAAATTTTGGAGAAATGAAATTAAGCATAAAACATACCTTAGGTAATTTGTTGGGGATTTAATTCTTTAAATTCAAGGAAAATTGTAATTTCATGTGTATTAACCTTTAAATTAATTAAATTAATTACTCTTTAATGAAATAATTAGAAAACTTTAATCTAATAACCTTAAATCAACATAATAAATATTTTTGAATATCAAAATACTAATTAAACGTAATAAAACCTATATGAACCTAATAGATCACTAATTAACTCAATTAGATAATTAAAAGAATTAAATAATTGAATTAAAGAACCTGAACTTAATTAAATCATAATAAACCAACTAGTTAACAAAAAATTATGAATAAACCCTCGTTGGAAAGATATTTCATTGAAGAATAAGGAAAAAAATAAAATCTTATAATGAATCTTAATAAATTTGTCTTAATTTAAGTTTTAATGAAATAATTAAAACTTTAATTAATTACATCTCTAATAAAGCTAAAATTTAGGAACATAAAATTGGCATGTAACACTGCCATAATATCTCAAGTCCAATTAGTCTATAAACTTGGAATTCTTGATTTTCCAAATCTAGGTCAATATAAACTAAATAATAATTAAGAAGAATCGTTAATTCATTGAATCAACAAATAAATTGAACTAATCTGAAATAAACATTAGAAATACTTAAAGTAATTCATCAAAACTTCTTAAGTCAAAGAATTTAATAAAATATTAAAATTTTAAGAAAATTAATACTTCATGAAATTCAAACATAATTAAATAGCTTAAGTTAAGTTTAATGAAACCACTCATCCTTAATGAATTTAAATAATGAATCTAAAACTTAGGTTAATGTAATAAGATTAAGCATAATCCTTGAACAATCTAAGGCATTAATTCATATTAATGAATTTAAAACTTAAGCTTACAAATTCATAATTTAATAACTTAAGTTAAATTGAATAAAATCAAACTCCTTAAATTAACATAAAAAATCAAATGAAATCCATATAACTTAATTCAAAATGAAAAAAAATTAAACAAACTAAGTCAAATATAGCAATTCAAACAAATGAAATAACATAAATCAAACCCAAACATAAATAAAATCAAAAGGATTAATTAAGATATTTAAGGATCTTAGTTAGACTTTTGGAAACTTCATTAGGACTTAGGATGTTGAATGGAAAGAGCTTCATCCAAAAATGGAATCATTCCATTCTTCATTCTTGAAAATCTATACAACTTTAACCAAATAAAATGAACATAAAATGGGAATTAAATCACTAAATCATTTGAATTGAAACCACCTAAAAGTAAAAAAAATTAAATCAATTGAAACTTCAAACATCAAAGTTAAAGGCAAAGACTTACACACCTCTTACACACACACTTTTAGATTACTTAGGTCATGGACCCTAGATCTAGGTTAGATCGTTCTGTGATTTTCTTTTAATCTCCTATGATATGTTGTGCTGTGCTTCACATGTCTGTATAGTGTATTGCTTTAGACTGGATGCCTAGGCTTGTTTATTAGTTAGACTAGATTTTAGGGTATTCTTTCTAGACTTAACACTATTTTTTACATGGGACTTTGTTAAAGGGATCACTGTGATAAATAAATCATAAAATTATTGTTTGTTTGCAGGTGCTGAAAATCCCTTAACATAGCCCATAGGATAAGTGGGCTTGGCAAGCAACTCATGCTAAGCTCGTATGTTTGTGAAATATAAACTGCTTTGTATGTTATATGTATTTCCTAACATTTCTTTTGCAGAGCTTAGGATTTCTTTTAAATTTTAAATGTAAATTTGAGCTTAGAATTAGCTTAGGATCTATGGGGTCTAGGATTAGCAGAGTCAACCTAACCGGAGATATGCGGTGGTCTCCGTGGGCAGATGGATGTCCTTGAACAAAGAGACTTTCTTGGAAAGAAGACCCATAGATCTGAACTTGTAGTTCTAGGCTGGGTTGTATAAGGGAACTCTTATTTTTCTTCGGTGTACATAGTACATTGCATTTTTTTCTTATATAATTTAATTTGGTTTGATTTATTTTGGTTGCGCAATAGAAACAGCATGCTTTTCTCAGGTTTCTTTCTATGTTATTTTTGTGTTATGATGTATGCCTGGATGTAGGCTCACAGGATAAACTAAATTTTCTACCCAACTAAATCAATTGAAACATAAAAATAAATATAACTCATAATCTTCATATAAAAGCCTAGGCCATTAAAGCAAGATAAAATATGTAGCAACCCCTGGATGTTTGATATCATGCATAAATCATATTATTTTTGATTAATGAAGGACTTTCATCCTTGCTAGAGAACTTGGGCTTGACCTTTGAGAGCTTATGGTGGAAGTACACCTTCTTCTATTTTGGCCCATAATATTTTCTAATTGCATGCATTCATAAATTGCATTCTATCACCTAAGTGAATCTTGAGTCAAAATTCATACAATTTAAATAATATGCATTAGTTAGATGATCTTCATACCTACAAGATCTTAGGGATACGTATTGCTATATATTTCTTTCTAAAACTATTGACTCAATCATCTTGTATTCATATGACTTAGCCTCATTATATTAAAATGTGCTTAGGTGGTGTTAGTTAGCAGCCTTCTCTAGGCAAGTTGTAAGTCTAGAAGAGTCAGGGATAGGTTAGTTCTCTCCAGTGAGGAGAATGACCAATGATTCCCAAGGATAGAACTAGGTCGAGTATCTGACATGTGTCAGAAGCACCTGTAGACTAGGTTCTGAAGTATTCTTTTAGGAATAAGTCTTCAACCCTAGATATTTCTACAGCCTTTTGCTGCTAGAATCTAAGCACTAGATTTCTAAGAAAATGATAACTTGAAATCAAAAATTAGATCCCAAATTTGAAGCCCAATCATAGGATAGATGAAATATCTATTGGCTATCCCAATATTAATAGACATTTCTTACTCTTTTCCATTTGACTCTTAAAAATAACTATCTCCAATTTGGACCTCTCCTAATTGAGTTTATCAAAATCAATCCCTTGAAAGCTACCTTAGTAGTCTTTAGGAATAACCACTTATTCTTTTAATGGAGAGTATTCTTAGGAAGAGACCCTTCCTAAGATGTAATTAACTATAGAGGCTTACCTATATAGGGAACCGTGAACCCAGGATAAAATAAACCTCATTCTACTTTTCTATGTAGTTCAGGGGAAAATACTCTGATACATGAAAGACCCATAAACCTTAGGAGTCTTTTATTGAAATGATCGAATCCATTATAGGAGAGCATGTTTATCTTTCAAGATAATATGATTATTTCATAATGTCGTATTTGATCATCTAAATAAAATATTCCTAAACTCTATGTTGTGTCATTTCTTTTCTCTATTTCAAAGAAAAGAACCAATAATTATCTTCCTCAAAACACCCTTTATAGTGAACTTGGACAAAATTCAAATCCAAAAGGAAAAAAGAAAATGAAGAAAATGAAAGAGCAAAAGAAAAAGAAAAGAAAAATGAAAATCCATGTGAATAAGAAAGGGGAATCGAAGAAGAATTAGAGTCGTATATCACATTCCACCCAGTTCATTCCATCATATGGACATATGGGTAGGATGACTCAACCTCTAGGTGAGGAGAATTTGAATGGTAGTTCCAAAGATGTTAGACCCCCTGGTTGGCCATCAGCCAATAAGGGTTATGTTTCAGTTCATAGGAGTTCCCCTATTATTCACATAGACTTGGAATCCAGCTTGGAGGACAAGTCTAATGTGATTAGTATACTAGCCAACCCCTCTCAACGGGTTTCATTAGAGGTGACTTTCGATCTAGACAATGATGAAGACTAGGCCTCCAGACAAAGCAAAGTATTTGAATCAGGTTTATGTGAGACTATTAGGCAGCAGCTGGGAACCTTAGCTCTAACATCACTTTCATCTCAAAAATTTGAAGGTTTAGTAGTTAAGGAAGCCCTTAAGTCTTCCATGGATATGGCGAAGAGATTCTTTTGGGATCATCATCCTCAAGTCCTGAAGTTGATATAGAACTTGAGAAGGATTCAGTTAAAGATTTAATAGAATTACCATTTGACTTTTACTTACCTTGTGTTCATAATCTTATACATAAAGGTTTAGTTCCTAATACATGGTCCAGGCACAGGTCAGAGTATTTTGAGAAGCTATGGAATAATACAACAGGGAAGCACAATCAAGATCATGACTAGGATTCGATATAGTGGGTCCAGTCGATGACGAAGATTACTGCTTAGTTATTACTAATCATTTGGAGTATGATATGTTCTTTTCACACCAAACCAACTCTTATGGGAATGTGAGTTTAGAAATTTCAGTGATTCAGATTATCTTCAAATCAAGGATGCACCTTCAGAACTTGAAGAGGAGATCCATTCAACAATTGACAAGCTTAAAGAAATCAACCTCAGGGCAGAAGAAAATCCATGCACGATGTACATCAGTTCGTTGTTGAATGAAGAAGAAACTAATAAATTAGTTAGGCTATTGAGTGAGTTTAAGGCCCTTGGAGTTATGAAGAGATGCCCATTATCTCTGTCCAAAAACTAGCGATAAATCCTAGTGCTAACCTTATCAAGCAAGCTCCTAGACGCTTGCAATTAGAAATTGAACAACAGGTCATTTCTAAAATCAAGAAAAATCGATGTTGGTTTCATCGGGGATAAAATTACCCTACTTGGTTAGCTAGTGTGTTACCAATTAAGAAGAAGAATGACTAAATTTGCATTTACGTCAATTTCAGGGACTTAAATAAGGCATGTCCTAAGGATGAGTTTCCTCTTCCTATACCAGAATTAATGGTGGATATCACCTCATCTCATGCAGTGTTCTTTTTCATGGATGGGTCATCTGGCTACAACCAAATCAAGATGTCTCTTGAAGATGAAAGAAACACCACTTTTTGAACCCCGATTAGAATCTTTTGTTATAAGGTCATGCCTTTCAGCCTTAAAAATGATGGTGCTACATACAAATGAGCCATGACTCAGATCTTCAATGAACTCATCCATCATCAGGTTGAGTGCTATGTTGATGATCTAGTAGTCAAGAGCAGAGAAAAGGAAGATCACCTCTTTGACTTGAGAGTAGTTTTCAAATGGTTAAGATAATATAACCTTAAAATGAATCCCCTGAAGTGTGCATTCAGAGTAGCTTCAAGGAAATTCCTTGGGTTTGTTGTTTGACACTGGGGAATAGGAATAGTTCCAGAAAAGATCAAAGCTATCTTAGAAATGCCACCTCCTAAGTTTAACTTTAAAATCCTTCCAAGGATGGCGTATCTAAGATGCTTTATCTCCAATCGAGGAGAAGCAAGTCATTTTAGCACTTGTTAAAAGGACCCCAAGTTCAAGTTGGATGATAAGTGCCGAAGCCTTTGAAGACATCAAGCGATTTGGTGAAGGCCATTTTAGTCAGGGCAAGCCACTAATCCTCTACACTGCTACATTGGATGACTCTCTCGATGCTCTGTTATCCCAAGCCAATGATAAAGGGAAGGAGAATGCACTCTAGTACCTTAGCCATCATCTGATTCCTGTTGAAGCGAAATATCCACCTATTGAGAAATATTGCCTAGCTTTGATCTTTGCATCTTAGAAGCTATGGCACAACATGCTTTCTCATAAGGTGAACTTGATCTCTAGAATAAATCCACTATAGTACCTGATGACACGGCCAATGCTATCCAGATGTTTGGCACTATGGTCCATGATTCTCTCATTATTTGATATCACATTTGAACCCCTCCGTGCGGTAAAAGGACAAACACTAGGGGATTTCTTAACAGCACACTCACTTCCTGTTGATTCTCCGCTCAGTGACGATCTCCTTGATGAGCAAATCATGAACTTAGGGGAGGCCAGCAACCACCAATGGGAGATGTATATTAATGATTCACTTTTTTACAAAGGGAAGCACCACATCTATTCTAGGAAAGTCAGGGGTAGGAATAGTTCTCTTAACTCCGTACCGCAATGTGATGAGATTCTTATACTATCTTTTCCAACCCCTGCACCAATAATGAAGTAGAGTTTGAGGCTTTGACTGCCAATCTGAAGTCAACCATCACTATCGTGTCAATAGCATCAACATCTTTGGGGATTCTTAGTTGGTCATCAACATCAGTCGGGTCTACAAGGTTCTCAAGCCCAAGCTTCATCATTATTACAAGTATACCAAGCTATTGAATTCTTGAAGTCACCATCTACAAGGTTCCTCGAGCAAAGAACGTAGTAGCAGATGCTTTAGCCAAACTTGCCAAAGAATTGGAATGTCCGGAAGATGAGTCCATTTCAATAAGGGTCCAAAATAGACAAGTCCTATCTCTTATTGATGTTAAACTCATCGAAGACTTTCTCTTGAAGGGGAGGTAGTTGTTTTATAAGGATAAGGAGTTGGATTGGAAGAAACTGTTCATAGATTAATTAAACACCGGCAAACCACCTCATGAAAAGTCACAAACCCATCAGGTGAAACAGAGAGCTCTCTCCTATGCTCTCATTTATGGCATCAAGTACCGACGGTCCTTTGACCAAATGTGGTTACCGCTTAGACAAGAATGAAGCGTAGCATTATAACCGGTACATTCAGTCTATGCGAGCATCAATCGGTCGAAGATGAAGATGAAGATCAAGAGACTAGGATACTATTGGCCATCGATGATTATAGACTGCATGGACGTAGCTAGGAGATGCCATCAGTGTCAGGTACACGGGATGGTCCTCCACCAACCACCCAATATTCTACACCCTACATTGGCCTCATGGACATTTGAGTGTTGGGGAACTGATATTATGGGTGCGATCGATCCTCATTCTTCCAAGGATCATCATCTTATCTCGACTACTTTCTAAGTGGTGAAGCCATCCCACTCAGAGAGGTCACATCTCAGCATGTTCTTTAGTTTTTCAAAAACCATATTGTATATAAGTTGGGATGTCTCAATGAATTATATCCGATAATGATGCATTCAAACTACCAAGATCAAGCTTCTCCATAAGACAGTATAGATTGGAGATACTCACCATCTACTACCCTGAGCAAATGGCTTAGCGAAGCATTCAACAAAACTCTCACAAATATTGAAGAAGACTCTTGATGATAACAAATGACGATTAGTGAGTTGGTTGAAACCTTGTGGGCCTACCACACCACATATAGAATTCCAACTCAGTCTACCCCATTTTCCTCAGTGTATGGGTCCGAAGCTGTTCTACCTTTAGAATTTTAACTCCCGTCACTAAGGATAGCATTGGGTGGCAAGATCACTACAGAGCATAATGCAAAGTTATGGTTAGAAGAGCTCAAAGGTTTAGAGGAGAGTCGCTTACAGGCGTGCTAGAATCTCAAGTTGTACAAGGAAAAAATGATTCAAGCTCACAACAAGCAGGTCCGACCAAGGTCTTACCAAGTAGGAGAACTTGTGTTAGTCCTAAGGAGACCAATTGTTGCCCGTGGAAAGATGGGAGGCAAGTTTGAACCCACTTGGGATGGCCCCTATGTCATAAAGAAGTCCTACCAAGGAGGATCTTATCAGCTTATTGATTGTAAATGGGAACACTCGATGCTTCCAATTAATGGGCTCTATCTAAAGAAATATTACCATAAAATAAATCATGCTTGAAAATAATTATTAATACATAGAGAAAAATTAGATTCCATTCATCAAATCCTCTCTTCTTTCGAAGTGTTTGCTTGTCTTGCGAATCCACTGTGACGTGTTTCGGGTAGGTGTAAGAGTCCCCAGTGGCATCATATCCCTCTTTCACAACACAAATACATTCTCCCGATGTTATTAGGATAGATGTAAGATAATCTGAGAGGAATCCTATTTTGATTAGCACAACTAAGATATTTGTGAGAGAACCCAAGCCGCATCCTTTCTTAGTGGGAATTCCTATTTTGGCACCATTTCATTAAATCCCCTAGCCTGTTTAAGGTAGGTGTAAGAGTCCCCTAGAGGCATCCTATTCCTTTTAGCATGCACAAAAAATAAACACAAATCTTTTATCTCGAGCTATTTTTGATGTGGGAGCCCCCTATGACACTCAGTCATTAGCTGCTCTAGGTCGGGTCTACATGCTACCTTGCTAGTATGTCACCCCAGAGGTCACTTATTTGGAAGATGTGAGTCCTCGCACTTTCTTCCTAACTTGACCATTGCAAACCAATGAGCACCTTGTTAGTATGGTAGACTTCACTGCTCAACCAGTAAGCTACTTCATGTTGATTTCGCCTAAGAAGATGTGAGTCACCATGTTTTCTTCTTTAACTAATCATGATCTAACTAGGTCAAGTATATTGAAGGTTTAGGGTAAGTTCCCCAGAGGCTCCTTTCCTCTTGACTACATTTGAGTTGATATACCCAATGGTATTCGCTCAGTAGTCGCCCTAGGTCAGATGACACTTATCAAGCAGACTATCCAAAGAATCTTCACATAGGAAGATGTGAGTCCCGAACTTTCTTCTATGTTGCGATGGACACATTAGGTTGGTTGATGTTCGTTATGCTGACAGCAACTCACCCGGTGGATACACCACTCTTGGCAGATGTGAGTTCCTGAGCTTTCTCCATGAGTTGGATGCCAAGTACCTATTGGATATATGACTAGCTGTGCTTCTCAAGGGTTTTGGATTAAGCCTTTAGCGGCCCCATCCCCTACGGGCACTCTATTTGGATCACATCCTTTGCGACCCCATTTAGGCACTACCCGAGTTACTCTTGGATTGGACATTCCCTCTTTCTTAGTAACCACTTCTGTGGTTGGAGAATTTATTCAGCGGATGCGCAGATTCTCCCTTAGTTTAGTAAATCTGAGATAGGTCTAGGCTAATATAAGCTCCTTCTCTGTTTGATCCCTCGCAAGCTAACAGGGTCCATGTTAAAATAAACTAAACAAATAAACAAATTAATTCACTTGTGGTTTACGAATTCAAACCCCCAAAGGGCCCTTTTTCCTAAGCAAACATCTTATCTTTAGGGCAGTGTCTGGAGAACTCCCTAAAGGAATTGCCTGTCTACTTGAATTGAGATAAATCCCCAGGTCGGTACTCACTCTATAGTCGCCCTTAGGTCAGGTTCAATCTATTTTGATTAAAATCATGTTACTCTAGCAATCATTCTGCTTTAGAAGATGTAAGACTATGACACATTCTTTCTAGCATGATTGTCGCAAATCGACAGGCAGCCCTAGGTTGGGTTTGATTTGTTGCCCAAACCAACCGATCACCCCAGTGGTCCTTTGTAGTGAAAGATGTGAGTCCCTGAGCTTTCTTCCTTCTAATTGATCATTTCAAACTAAAAGGCACTCCTTTGGTCGGATAGTTCTCCCATCGACCGGGAAGCTGCTCCCTTTGGTTGATAAATCAGATAGGTCGGTGATATAAGTTCCTTTCTGTGATCCATAAAATGGAATCCATCAAAACAAAACTAAAAATGAAATTAATCTAGATTATCTTTGAGTTGATCTAAGTCTCTTAGCAGCATTCACACAATAATTAGCCCTAGGTTGGGTTCAATCTGTTGCCTTGTCAATAGATTACCCCAGCAACTGGTCCCTACTTTGGAGGATGTAAGTCTACTATATTTTCTTTCTAGTATAGCTACTACATACCAAAAGGCATCCCTTTGGTTGGCTAGTCCTACTATGTGTTTAGTAGATTACCCCTTTGGACTAGTAAATCTGAATTAGGTCTAGGCCTCCATGGCTCCTACTTAGTACGATCCATCGCAAACCAACAAGGTCCATCTCAAAATCTAATTCTAAAAAATTGAAAAAAAACTCAACCCTCTTCCCCAGTGGAAAGGTCTCCTCAGTGAGACTTAAATCAAATCAAACCCCTTATCCCCTTGTGAATGACTTGAACCTACTTTCCTAGTGGAAGGTTCACACTCTATCCCTAAGTGGATTCCTCCTTCCCTCTCTTATGCCCTTGACGTAAGTAGAGTCACATTGCACTAAGCTCTTGATTCTTTCTACACCTTGGTTAAGGATAGACTATTTCCATTACTGCTTGTGATCGTTCAATATTGTTGATCGTTTCGATCAACACCAATACATGTGGTGTTCCTTGTCAGTCAAACCACACATATTGGACGCCCTTTGTTGACCTCATTTTTAGAATGAGACCTCAACCCCTCCATCTTAGACATAGGGCTTCTCTTAGAATTTAAGAGTTCCTTAGTCTTAAGACACATCTAGTGATTAGGTGGACACTCAACCTAGCCCTAGAAACTTAGAAGAGTTATCCATAGGAATAGGTCATGCCTTAGGGGTGTTGTTGGGAAAATTTGCACACCCTTGGCCCATTCCTCCCTCTTCCTTCCTTCAAGTCAAACTCCAAATCAATCTTATTTGATTTTCTCCAAACTCAAATCAATGCCACATGATTGAAATCCATGATTGAAACCCATGAATGAAATTTCAAACTCTAAATTTTTCCAAAGTCCTTTAAATCCTCTCTTAAGGACTTAGCCAAAATCATCCTCAAATTAAATCAAATCCTTGAAAGTTTCTCACAACTCATTTATATTCTCATTTATATTCACATATATAAATGAAATATAAATTCAAACTAATCAAACTAAATACAAAATTCAAATTCTAGATTTAAAATCCTTCTTAAATCCTTAATCCCCTCTTAAGGAATTAGCCTAAATCATGATCAAACCAATTCAAACTCATGAAATTTTCTCATAACTCATTTATATTCACATATATAAATGAAATATAAATATAAATCAATCAAACTAAATCCAAAATTCAAATTCCAAATTTAAAATCTTTTCTAAGTCCCTTAATCCTCTCTTAAGGACTTAGCCTAGATCATCTTCAAATCAAATCAAATCCTTGAAATTATAACTCATTTATATTCACATATAAGAATGAAAATAAATACAAATCAGTCAAATCTAAACTCAAAAATCAAATCCAAAACTCCAAAATTTCCTAAGTCCTTTAAATTTCCTCTTAAAGACTTAGCCTAGATCATGATCAAATCACTTCAAATCCTTGAAATTTTCTTATAACCCATTTATATTCTCATTTATATTATAAATGAAATATAAATTCAAACAATCAAAACCATCTCCAAAATCAAACTCAAATCCATTCAAAATCCAACCTAAGTCCTTCAAGTCAAAATCTTGAACTTGCCAAATCAACTTCAAATCAAGCCAATTTTTCTTCATGATTCAATCAATCCTAATCATGAATCCAAATATAAATACAAACTTCAATCACTTAATCAAAACTCAATTCAAAAATCAAGCCAAACTCTAATTCATGTTCACCCTTGGAACTTGAAATTGTCAAATGAATCAAAACCCATTTGACTTTAAACCACTTGCAAATGGATTTATATTTCAATCATAAGTCCAAATAGAAGTTCAATCAAACTCAAATCAAGCTTTGACCAAGCTATTTGACCCACTTGACTCAAAGTGACCTAAAGTAAAGCCAAATTCTAATCCTAACCAAATTGGATTGAATCAAACTCACCTATGCCTCTCATCATGATCAACAATCATCATGAGATGATCAATCACCTAAATCGGGTCAAACCAAGTCAAACCTAAGGGTTGACCAAGTCAACACTTAGCCAAAATGAAACCTAATATAAACAAAATCCATCAAAGGTCAAATTGATTGAAACCATTGATCTAAGTTCATTCATGACCAATGTTTGAACTTGACCAAGTCAACATTTGAGCCCCAACTTGATTGGCCACTTGACCTAAAAGTCAAAATGTCAAAACTTGATCTAAGCAAATTGATTGAAACCAATGGGTCAAGTTCACTCCAAATCACTTGTTGAACTTGACCAAAGCCTCAATTGGTAGACCTAACTAGCCTTGAACCCAACTTGACTTAAAGGGTCATGTTGAGCCAATTCAAACTTAACCAAAATTTATTGGAAATAAAGATGCCAATCCACTTCATATGACTAACCAAATCTAAACCTACCCATGACCCTAGCTCAAATAGTCAAATGGGTCAAATTGGTCAACTTGACCCATTTGACCTAAATGAAGTC
This sequence comes from Cymbidium sinense, assembly GCA_021442155.1. NCBI lineage: Eukaryota > Viridiplantae > Streptophyta > Magnoliopsida > Asparagales > Orchidaceae > Cymbidium > Cymbidium sinense. The sequence continues at coordinate 42,417,592 of CM038228.1, forward strand.
ATATGAAATTTTAAAACTAAACCAAATTGAATCAAACCAAAGCCACCAAAATATTTCAAATGGTCATATGAACTTGACCCAACCCTTAGTTTCACCCAATTTGACCAATTGGTCAACTTGACCCAAGTTGACCCATTTTGACCTAAATGGGTCAATATGAGCCAAACCATATCAAATGAACTTCAAATCCAATGAAACTTGGCAAAACCTATTTTCTCAACATACCTAACATATCCACATTCAAAAATCAGCCAAATGACCATCTACCCCAAGGCCATAGAATAAATTTTGGTCAAATCTATGGGAATTTGGTCAATTCCCCTTCATACCTACTTGATACTTTCCTAATAGATCAAGTAAACCCTATGGAGGGTGGTGCAAACCCAATGGGTTTGGGTCAACCCAACTTGACCCAAGGCCTAAAGCACATGGCTTGAAATGGGCACATGGGGACCATGCATCCACACAATTTGAGCACATGGGGAGTTACCATTCCACTCCCTAGCCTAAAATGAACTCAAGGACAACTCTAACAGCCTAAAAAACCCACTGCCTAAGATCAATTAGATCTAAATGGCAAGTGATTCTTTGACCATCCGATTGCCATTGGGGCAAATATACTCCCCCTAATTCACTTCAATTAAAACAAAACCTAATTGATTGAGTGTTAGAAAGCTAGAGGAGTGATTCTTAGTGATCCTAAGCTCTCTAGGGAGATTGAATTGGCCATTCTCGATTTTCTATAAGCAAAAATAGGGGAGCTCCAAGGATTTGCCAACTTTCTCACACACCAAACCAAGTCAATTCCCTTTGCACACTCCCTCGGAGACCAAGTCTTGCCCAACCTCTTTCCCAAGCTCCAAAGGCAAGGGAAGATCCTCTTCAATCAAAATTGAGCTCACTAGGAGGAGGAGTTAGTCCATAGAGCTATCCACTCAACCTCAAGAGATAAACTTTCACCAAAGCTTCTTCTTAACCAGATGAAGCTCCTCCAAGGGAATTGAGCACCGGTGATCACCTCCAGCGAGGTATGACATTTTTCGACCATTAAAATCAATGTGGTGTGGAGCTTTGTGAAAGAAATTTTGATCCCATGGAATTTTGGCCATTATATATGCTTGCCATTAGGTTTAGATGGTGTGGGTTGAGTTTCAATCCAATCCAAGCTCGGATCTTCCCTATGAAAGTGGACGGTCTCCATTTTCCTCTCGGAAAGAATGATCTCTAGCCATCCATTTTAGCATTTTGGATGGACGGTCGAGATTAAACCATGTTTTATAATTCTCTTTACCCTTTTAAAATCGTGGATTAAATCCTAGTCGTTCAATCCTTGTTCGTCCTAGTCGTTCGATCCTTGATCGAATGATAGGTAAATACGCCACACTGCTATGATGCACGATTTAGTGGCCACTTGAAGGACGATGCATGTAAAGCGCAGCCGAATCAACTACATGCATGGCACGCCATAGGATTAGGGAATTAATTAAGGTTTAAATAATTCTTAATTAATTACTTAACCTTCTAAAATTTATATCTCTATGAAGAAAAATTAAAAAAATATGATAAAAATTGCCACTGAAAGATAATTCAACATAGAATATTCTAAAATTGGTTTTAATAGATTTTAAATATTGTCTTTTTCTATTTTGGGTTTTATTAGAAATATTAATTTGGTAATTACTCCTAATTTTATCCACTAATTAATCACAAACTTCTTGAGTGATGACTTTTGCTCTAATTTTCTTGGGATTTATTAATGGCTTAATTGGGGAAATTGCTAATTCATTTCTTAATTATCTCCTTTATGTAATTAAGGATAATTAAAGGTTTGATTAGAGGTTTAACCCTTTTTTGAAGTTGATTAAGGTATATTTCAGTGAATATGAGGTTTAGGGAATAATTTTGGGGCATTCCTCTTAAGCTATTCCTTAAACCCTCTTTTCCTTTTTAATCCTCTTTTAATTAAGGGCTAATTCTAATTACCCCTTAATTAATTTAAAATTAAAACTTTCCATAACTTAATTAATCTACTTTGGGTAGATGCTTAGGTGTTCAAGAGCCTTTCAATTAAGACAATCAACTCAACTCATATGTGATGTGTTTTGAAATTAAAGTTGAACCCACTTAGCTTAATTAATCATTAATCATGAGTCAAATTGCATTAGGCCCCTTTCTTTCCGGTGCATTTCAAATTTAAATTCCTTATGAGATTTTATGTCATCTCATTGCCTCATAATTATTTGGTTAACTATCCTAAGGTTGTGTAGGTAAGGGATAATTAACATACTTAATTCATACCTCAATCTAATCAAGATATAAAATGAATCTAATCATCTAAAATTTGAACAAAAATATCAAACACATGTGGGAATGGGTTAGGAATAGTAAACTCAATTCACATTTTTATAAATCAAATTCAAAATCAAACAAAAATCATATTAAATATTGATTTACTTTAAGCTTTCTTATTTCATAAGGTTGTCTTTAGGATTTAATTAAAGTGAATGTGTTTACATACTTTCATTGCTTTAGTTCTTCTCCAATGCTAAATATGTGTGTCATATGGTTTCATGCATCCATGCTTTCAAAAAATTAAATTTAAAATGAAAATGTTTCCTTTTATATTATGTATTGGCTAAAGTAAGAATATGAGTGGCTATTATCACTATTAAATTCAAATTATTTTCAAAATATATAAATCAATTATCAAAATTGTGTTACTTATATCTTACTTATAAGTTTGCATGTGAGTAAAATATAAGGCTGTGCTTAGTGTAGGTTTTCCTTCTCTTCTCTTTTAGTATAGTTTTGAATAGGATTTGGGAAAGGTGTATGGTTCATTTGAAAAGAACCTAATACTTGCTTAATTCCACATATTATTTATTCCTATACTATCACTTAAGAAGGATACCTATGCTTGCACATATAAATTGCATAAATAAGATAAATCAACCAACACAAATTTTGCATTCTTTCTTTTCCATTCATTTCTTGTGTACACATGCTTGTATTTAAGGAAAGTGGTATATTAGTCTAGACAACCCGAGTTATGAGACTTTAAGTAGCTAAGTAGGTCTTGTACCTTACACCTCTGGTTAACAATGGCATCATACTCACTTAGGCCTTTCATACATTCATATGTGCATGTGAAAATTGGATAAGAAATCCCTTTGTTACTTAATGGAAATCATGCATCATAAACTTTCAAATTTTCTTAAATGAATTTCTTAGCATGCATCATGAAGTGTGTTGAACATTCTCATTTGTATCTGTTGATATGTTTAGGACTCATTCATATGTATGTTATACATGTTGGGAAAGAAAGTGATGTATATTTTGTGAATTTAGTTCATTTTATTTAATCTTAAAATGCTTTCTTTTTTGAATATGTTTGTTTTAGAGTTCATAAACTAAACTTGGGATTATTTAAAACACTTAATTAAAACATTCACTAAACAAAACTAAAATATGAATCCACTTTAAATTACTTAGGTTAGGGAAGGAAAGAAAAGTTCTCTTCTCTTTTCCTCTCTTTATAACTTAGTAATTAATTGTAGATTCACTTGAATCTACTCAAAACATAAAATAAAATCAACCCAAAATAATTAAATCACTTAAATGAAACCCTCCTCTAAGTTGAACATTCTTCATACTTAGAAAATTCAACTTAAAGCCATAATACTAAGCATAAACACACCTTTAAAAAGCACATTTAGTCACAACTTCTTTAGGTTAGGGTGGTTTAATGCTTGCTTGCTTTTTGTGATATATGTTTTAGTCGGATGTTAGGATGTGTGTAGAATGAATGGTGAATCTTAGTAACCATTATCTTCTAGGGATTGTGCTTAAGGCGTATAATAAATAAAAATATAATGCTTTTTTCGTGCTTATATATCCAGCATAATCCAATAGGTCAGGTGGACTTAGTCATCCATGTGTGGGATGAAAAGTTTAATATACATGCTTGAGATTTTGTGTGATTTGTTTAGCTAATCTCTATTTTACTACTGTTAGCTAGATTTACTTTTCCTTTTCATGCAATTTTTACAATTAGGATTTTGGAATGATTGTTATGGGGATTAGCATGAACATTGGTCATAAGATCTCATCTTATGCACCATGTGAAGCTTTGGAGCATCTACCTTCATTCATGTTATGGAGATTAGAATGAAGAAATGAAGCTTGATGACCCCCATAACAATGAGTTTCTTGCTTAATTATATTTAATTCATTTGTAATCCAGGTTGTATAAAGGTAGAGCACAGCTATCCAATTTATTTTTGGGTTTGTGTGGTGGTACCCAACCACAATGGCATCTTATTTTTTTGATAGCTTTATAAATTGATTGATGATTTGTTTAGCTTATACATTAAGTGACATCCATTTTCTAGTTTCTTTCTTGCTTTATATATGACCTGGATGTGGATTAAGCTCTTAGGGAAAAATAAATCTTTTACCAAATATAACAATTCAAAACTAAAAATAAAGAATTCATAACCTCACCTAAAGCTTAAGCTAAAAATCAAGATAAAAGAATTAGCAACCCCTTAGCCGGATTAGTATCTCTTTCATAACATCATGCATAAATGCATATTATTTTCACTCTTGATTGAGGGCTTCCACCTTTGCAAGAGAAACATGGCTTGACCTTTGAGAGCCATGGTAGAAACATACCTCCTCCCTTCTCACGATTTTGGCCAATAATCTCATTTCTCATGCATTAGGCATATGAATTAAATTTCATTAGATTTAGGTTATTTGAAGCATACCATTTCATGATCTAGTCTCTTTAGGGAGTGAGTTTAAGGACTTAATCTCTTTCTAAATAAATAATAGCCTAGCTATCTTTCATAAAGCATATGACTTGCCTACATGAATTTAAAATCATAGGAGGAGTTAGTTGGCAGCCACGCCCAAGCGGTTGTAAGTCCAAGTAATCGAATGGTTTATCCTCTCTTGTGGAGGCAAACCAAATACCCATTTTTGCCTTAGATTTAGGGTGCTTTTGGCCCAAAGCTCCCTAGAGTTCGAGATTGCTTCTCCCTTTTGTGGGCCATAAACATAAATCCTCATCTCTTAGGCATTTCCATAATCTTGTGTTATGGAATCATAAATCTAAATTTCTAATGAAAAATTTAACTCAAACAAATTAAATCAATTTCAAAATATAAAGCTCAATCAAAGGATAGTTTGAGATGCTCACTAGGTTTCCTAGCATCGTGGGCATCTTCTACTTATCTTCCTTTGGCTTTGATAATAACTCCCTCTCTTTGATCAATCCCATTTGATCTTCCAAAATAAACTAATCAATTGATAGTCATGCCTATTGAAATCTTTTGGAGACAATGATCATTTACCTTAATCGAGAGTATTCCTATGGGATCTCATTCCTTTGGATGTAATTAATTATGGGGGCTTGCCCCTGTAGGGAACTTAACGAACCTAATTTAAAATAAACCCTACTTTACTTTTTCATATAAAATAGGGAAAGAATCTTTGGTACATATGCAGACCCATTGTCCTTAGGAGTCCTTATTGAGGTGATTAGGTCCATTGTAGGGTGGTGACTTCTATCTTTTGAGATAGTACACTTCTCATCAATGTCATACCCGATCACCCTCAATAAGAATATCTACGGATCTACGTGGTGTCCAATGCAAAAGAGAAGAAGATGTATATTTCCATCCTCATTTTATCCCACATAGAGTGAAGATGGAAGTATATATCTTATTCTCTAAAAGAAAATTGAAATGAAAATTTTACCACCAGAGATCAGCATAGTCAGAAAGGTATTGTAGTTGAAGAAGATGATGACGCCCATTCAACTCTCCTCCACCGACTTAGTGGAGGGATGATCATATTGATCAAATGGGGAAGAAGATCGAAGAGCTGATGGCAGTGGTGTCAGCATTGTAGAATTTAGCTCCAGTTTCACAGCCTTCTCTCGTAGTAGCAATAGAACAGAGTTGCCACACACTTTAGATCATTCTAGATGCATTCATGTAGAGGGAGACAATGGTAGCTTACATAGGAAGGTGGTGGATAGCACCACCATGTAGGACAAATACATTAAACACATGGTAGAGCAGTAGGTGAGGGATGCATTGGTGCAAGCCCCAGGTGGCTCATTTGTTCTAAAGAGTAGACCCTATCCAAAATTTGATGGTGTCCAATACCCTTTGGGCTTTGTGCCTCCATCGTTCAAAATTTTTTATGGCAGTGGGAACCCCCGACAGCACATAGCACATTTCAAAGCTAGATGTTCTAATGCTAGTGGCAGTGATGCACTCATATTTAACCTCTTCATTAGTATCTTGACAGGCATTACATTTGATTTGTATATTGAACTACCCAATGGTTCAGTGAAGACATTTGATGAGTTGGAGTAAAGGGTAACTGTGGGCGATCTCATTATAGCTCAACAACACCCCGATGAGTCCCTTATTGATTACATCCTTAGATGACACAATTTAAGTATGAAATGCAAACCAGTGTTGTTTGAATAGCATGCCATTGAAATTCTACTCAAGAATATTCATGGCCCGGTTGCCTTCATGTTTAAAGGGTTCACCATTAAGACATTTGAGAAATTAATCAACAAGGTGGCTAGTCTATAAGAAGAGGCCAAACAATTACCTTTCTAATATCAATCAACCAAGCCCAGACCGCAGAAGGCATTTGAGGAAAAGCCAGATACAGTCACAATAGTTAATAAGAGGCGGCCTGGTTCAGTTAGACATACCTCGAGCTTAGGCTCCTCGCCACCACCTCGGCTATACCCATCTTAGTTGCCACAATGGCCTCCACCACCACCTGCTCAATAGTATCCCCATCCACAACATCAATAGTAGTATTCTTATCCACATCTGCAACTTACTCACTTACCTACTTTGTCGACAAATTGAATAAACTCTATTTATTTAAGAGGGAGGTTGTTAGGAAGATATTAAAGAACCTCTTAAAGAAGCCTAATTTTCTGTTACCAGAGCCTAGGAGGCCAGAGGATGTGGGCAAGAGTTATAATCTAAAATTTTTCCACTACCACATGCTAGACATGTCTTGAAAGATTGCTTTACCTTTAAGGATTGGCTTGAGCATAATACAAGTTGGGTGCCATTATCATCCCTAGGAATACTTATTAGAACAATGCTCTAGTTCTGTTAGGGTAATCCTTGGGGATACACATGATCTTCTCAAGACAGAGGAAGGTTGGGATATCTCCCTATCCCGATCCTCCAAAAAAATAATTTCTAAGATCAAAAAGTTACCTTCGTAGGGGCCTAAAGCAGCTCAAACCTCCAACTCTAAGGAAGGTTTGCAAGTTGTTAAAGATAACTTGAGGGAGGTAGAAGCCCATCAACAATAGCGATAGCTTCCACTTGCCCAGGATAGCACATTAGCACAACCACCGATCGAGTCCAGCACTCCTTGCAATGTTAGCCATAGTTCTTTCAACCAGTTCTTCTTCTAGCGTCATATCGGTGGGTGCCAAATCCCTCGATCTTCTCACTTTACTTGATTTCTATTTTGTACTTTCATTCAAATCTAAGAAATCAATGAAGAAGAAGACTGATTCTGCTTACATTCTCTCTACTTTTGATGATCTTGATGATTTCATTCCTATAAAAAGCTCTCCAAGTACTAATAATTATAATAATTCTGATCCACTCCTTTCTAATTTAGAAATGGATTACCCATTTCTAAATCACCCAAGTCCACTCATTGAGATTGATTTGGAGTCATCACTTGATGATCCCATAGGAGAAGCTATAGATGAACGATGACGTAGAACTTTCCACTAAACCATCTCATGAAGTCACCAAGTCAACCTCCGTGTGGAAAGTTCTACCTCTGGGTAACACCGATAATGGTAAACAAGTCATTGGTTCTAAAATTAAGAAGCCCCTCCACGGGTTGCTTCCACATGGATATGTGGAGGACCAACCCAAAGTTGACTACAATGTCCTCGCTCACCTAAGAAAGTTTCTAGCTAAACTAAGCATATATGATGCCCTTGTCTTATCTAAAGAGATGAGGGAGTCATTGATCAAAGCCCTTCTTGATCTAGAAATATGCTTAGCTCAGCTGACCACTGCTAGAGAGGAGGCATGTTTTTCAAGAAAAGCCCAGGGAGTTACATTCATCGATGAAGACCTTCTTATAGGGACAACGGAGCGCAATTGTCCCCTCTACATCACAGTGGATATGAGCGGTCGACTCTAGGGTGTTAGTTGATCAAGGTGCATCAATGAACATTATGAGTCTAAAAACCCTTGCCTACTTGAGGATCAACATCTCTAAACTCCGAGGAGATCGAATGATGTTGAGAGGATTCAACAAACAAGGCAAGAGGGATTTAGGCTCCATAGTGTTACCACTAGAGATAGATGGCTGGAAGACAGAAGCCAAGTTCTACATAATCAATTCTACATCTTTCATTAGTAGGCCTTGATACATGCAAACAATATGATTCCATCCTCTTTGCATCAATGCATCAAATTTAGAAGAGGTGGAATTGAGTATTGTGTCAAAGGAGACTTGAAGTCATTCTCAATTAGAGAGGTTGAGATTTATGAAGATGTAGCCTACTATCTTCCTCCAAATCAAAAAGTCTATTCTCATCAACTTGGTGAAAGTTCAAAATCAAAAGAAAAAGAAACAAAAGAAAAAGAAAAAGAAATTGAAAATAAAAAAGAAAAGAAAAAAGAAAAAGAAAAAGAAAGCACAAGTGAGCAAGAATTAGAAATCGAGGAAGAGGTAGAGCCAGATGTTAGATTCTGCCCACAATTTATTCCTCCATATGAACACATGGGTAGGATGACTCAACCTCCACCAAGTAGAGGAAGAGGTAAATTCAAAGGCAGTTCTAGAAGTGAAAGACCTCTTTTCTAGTGGCCAACCATTAAGAGCTATGTTCCAGTTCACAAGAGTACCCCCACTATCCATAGACTTAAAGTCCAGTTGAGGATGAGTCTCATGCATTTAGCACCACCAACCCCTCTCAATGGGTCCCTTTGGAGGTGACATTCAAGCAGACAGTGTTGAAGACTAGGCCTCCAAGCAAGCATGAATGTATCTAAATCATTATTATGTAGAATAGTCAGGCAACGGTTGGGAACTTTAGCTCTAACCTCACTTTCCTCCCAGAAAGTTGAAGGTTTAGTAGTTAAGGAGGTCCTTAAGTCATCCAAAAATGCTAAACTAAAGAGGTTTTTGTTGGGAGCATCATCCTCAAGTCAAGAAGCTGATGTAGAACCTGAGGATGATTTATATAAAGATTTAATACAACTACCTTTTACCTTGTATTTTCCTTATGTTATTAACTTAGCAAAGAAGGGATTAATCTCACATACTTGGTCTAAACATAGGTCGAACTACTTTAAAAAATTATGGGACAATCAAAGTAGGCACTCTTAATCAAGATCAAGATAAGGATTCAGCATAGTGGCTCCAGTCAATGACGACAACCATTGCCTAATCATCAACACTCATTTAGGGTCTGATAGGTTTTTCTCAAATCATGCTAACTCTTATGAGGAGGCATGTTTAGAAACTTCAGATGACCCAAATGAGCCTGAAGTCAAAGATGCACCACTAGAGTTTGAAGAAGAAATCAGATCAACTGTTGACGAACTCAAAGAAATCAACTTGGAAATAAAAGAAGATCCACATCTGACATACATCAGTTCCTTATTAAATAAAGAAGAAACCAATGACTTAGTTAGGTTATTAGTTGAGTTTAAGGGTCGCCGCATGGAGTTATGAAGAAATGCCCGATTTATCTTCTGATATAGTAGTCCACAAACTAGTAATAAAACCTAATACTAATCCTATGAAGCAGGCTCCTAGACGCATGTGATTATAAATTGAACAACAGGCCACTTCTAAAATTAATAAACTAATCAATGCCGGGTTTATCATAGAAGGAAAATACCCTACCTGGTTAGCCAGTGTCATCCTAGTTAAAAAAAAAAGAATGGCCAAATTTGCATATGCGTCGATTTTAGGGATCTAAATAAGGCATATCCTAATGATGAATTTTCACTTCCTATACCTGTTGGTGTTTTCTCTGGAATAGAGAAAAGAAATGACACCACATAGAGTTTAAGAATATTTTATTTAGATTACCAAATACAGAATAAAGAATAAACATATTATTTTGAAAGATAAACATGCTCTCCTATAATGGATTCAATCATTTCAATAAAAGACTCCTAAGGCTAATGGGTCTTTTGTGTACCAGAGTATTTCCCCTGAACTACATGGAAAAGTACAACAGGATTTATTTTATCCTGTGATCATGGTTTCCTATAAAGGCAAGCCTCTATAGTTAGTTACATCTTTGGAAGGGTCTCTTTCTAAGAATACTCTTGATTAAAGAAATAAGTGATTATTCTTAAAGACTACTAAGGTAGCTTTCAAAGGATTGATTTTTGGAAAATTCAATTGGGAGAGGTCCAAATTGGAAAGAGTTATTTTCATGAATCAAATGGAAAAGAGTAAGAAATGTCTATTGATATTGAGATACCTAGTAGACATTTCAACTATCTCATGATTGGGCTTCAAATTTAGGATTTAATTTTAGATTTTGAGTTATCATTTTCTTAGAAATCTAGGACTTAGATTCTAGCAAAGACAAGACCGCAAATGCCTAGGGTTGAAGACTTATTCCTAAAAGGATGCTTCAGAACCAAGTCTACAGGTGCTTCTAACACATGTCAGATGCTCGACCTTGTTCTATCCTTGGGAATCAGTGGCCATTCTCCTCACTTAAAGGAACTAACCTATCTCTGACTCTTCTAGACTTACAATCAGCCTGAAGAAGGTTGCCAGGTAACACCACCTAAGCGCATTTTAAAACCATGAGGCTAAGTCATATGAATGCAAGATGATGGTTATTGTATTCTTAGGAAATGAATCTATGAACCTAGACTCACTCCCTAATCCCTAAGGTCATGTAGGGTATGAAGATGCACCTAACTAAAGCATATTTTTTAGATTTTTATAATTTTTGACTCGGGATTCATTTTAGGTCATAGGAATATAATTTATGCCTAATGCATGCAATTAGAAAAGATTATGTGCCAAATCAAAATAGAAGATTTACTTCTATCATAGGCTCTCAAAGGTCAAGCCCAAGTTCTCTAGCAAAAATGGAAGACATTCCTTAATCAAGATTGAAATAATATGATTTATGCATGATGTTAAAGCATCCAGCTAAGGGGTTGCTACATATTTTATCTTGCATTAATGCCTAGGCTTTTATATGAAGATTATGAGTTATATTTATTTTTATGTTTCAATTGATTTAATTAGGTAGAAAATTTAGTTTATCCTATGAGCCTACATCCAGGCATTCATCACAGCACAAACACAGAAAGAATTCTAGAAAAAGCATGTTGTTTCTATTGTGCACCCAAAATAAATCAAGCCAAATTAAATTTTATAAGAAAAGGTCGATGCGGGTACCGCTTGACACCCTAAGAAAGAAAATAGGCAATGAAGTTCTCTCCTTATACAACCTGACCTAGAACTACAAGTTTTAGATCCATGGATCTTCTTTCAGGAAAGTCTCCTTCAGGGACATCCATCGGGCTCCACAGGGGACCATCACACCATCTCCTGGTTGGGTCAGATCCTGCTAATCCTAGACCCCATAGATCATAACCTAATTCTAAGCTCAAATTTACATTTAAAATTCAAAAAATAAATCCTAAGCCCTGCAAAATAGATGTTAGGAAATACACACAACACACAAAGTAGTTTATATGTCACAAACATACGGGCTTAACATTAGTTGCTTGACAAGCCCACCTATCCTATGGACTATGTCAAGGGATTTTCAACTCCGCAAGAAATATTAATTTTATGATTTATTTATTACTGATCCCTTTAACACAATCCCCTACAAAAAATAGTGTTAAATCTAGAAAGAATGCCCTAACATCCAGTCTAACGAGCAAACAAGCCTAAGCATCAAATCTAAAGCAATACACCATACATGTGCATCAACATATCATAGAGATTAAAAGAAAATCAATGATCTAATCTAGATATAGAATTTGTGACCCAAGTAATATAGTGTGTAGAAGTTGGGCTTGTGCTTTTCTAGGCTCCTTTAAGTTCAAGTTTAAGTTTGAAGTTTGAATTTGATTAATTTTTACCATTGGTTGGTTTCAAAAAATGGCTTAGTGATTTAATTCTCATTTTATTCCATTTTATTTTATTAAAGTTATATAGGTTTTCGTGAGAAATAGAGTGAATTTCATTTTAGGTGAAACTCACTTTATTCCACATCCTAAATCCTAATGAAGTTTCCAAAGTCTAACTAAAATCCTTAAGTATTTTAATTAATCCTTTGATGTTATTTATGTTTGGATTTTAGTTATGTTATTTCGCTTTATTTGAATTTTTTGTTTGATTTGTTCCATTTTGAATTAAGTTATATAGGTTTCATTTGATTTGGATTATGTTAATTTAAAGAGTTTAGATTAAAGTTTGATTTCATTCAATTTAACTTGAGTTATTAAATCATGGATTTGTAAGCTTAAGATTTAAGTTCATTAATATGAATTAGTACCTTAGGTTTGTTCATGGATTAGGTTTAACCTAAAGTTCTTGGGTTAATTATTTGATTTGATTTAATTGACTTAAGTTTTAGATTCATTCTTAAATTCATTATATATGAGTGGCTTCATTAAATTTTATTGATTCAAAGTTTAAGGTTTAACCTAATTAATAATTTTATTAACCAAAGGTTTTAATTCATTAACCTAAGATTGAATTTGATCACTTTACTTGACTTAGGATATTTAGATAAGTTTCTTAATAGTTTTCAGATGTTTTGAATTCCCATTTAATTTAATGGATCAATTAATTTCCTTAACCTAATATTTGATTAACATTCACCTAGGGATTTAGAAAATTAACAACTTCTAATCCAAAGATCAATTAGGATTGAAAATTTTCTCGCAAGTGGGGTTACATGCCAGTTTCAAATGTTCAAAGTTTCATCTTGATTAGATTTGTAATTAGGGAGTAATTATAATTTTAATTATTTCATTAAAACCTAAATTAGACCTAATTAAATGAGATTCAGTTAAGGGTTTTATTTTTCATAAATTCGTCACTAAAATATCTTTCCAATAAGAGTATATTCATAATTTTTGGCTAACTAGTTGATTTACTATGATTTAATTAAATTCAGGTAATTGAATTATTTAATTCATTTAATTATCTAATTAAGTCAATTTAAGTATTATTAGGTTTAATTGAGTTTAAGTGATGTTTTAATGTTCACAAGTTCATTAGGGACTATTTAAGGTTGTTTGATTATAATTCCCTAATTATTTCATTAAGGATTAATTAATTTAATTAATTTAAGGGCTAAGCATATGAAATTACAATTTTATTGAATTAAGTGAATTAAATCTCCAAAATTCACCTAAGGTGTGCTTCATGTTTAATTTCATTTTGCTAAAGTTTCAAATTAATTGGATTATTAATTTGAGAATAATTAAGGTTTATTATTTTTAATTAAATCCAAATTAAGGGGAAAATACCTAATAAAAATTAGAGATTTTAATTTCTATGGATTTTTCTCATCAAGATAAATTCATAGAGCTTTTATTTGTAATTTTCTGATTTATATTTGATTTTCTATGATTTTTTGAAGTTTTTTGTATTTTTCTTAATTATTTAATCCATTAAAAAACAACTTTTAATAGTTTTTAAGTGGCGGTCCCATGCGGCGTGGCAGGCTGCGTGGCACATGCCTATGTGGTGCATCTACTTGCATGGCGCTGGGTTAGTGGTCCACGCGGATCCCATGTGGTGCCACGTCAGCTCGTGGGGCCCCTTAGGGGTTTAATCTAATGGTTCACCTAGGTCAGAGCCGTCCGATCCTAAGAGAAGGATCAGACGATCGGGATTAAATCTTGAAGCTTACCGGCAAGAAATGGACATCGTCTATGATTTCTTACCAATTACCGGGGATCGCCGGGAAATCAAGCTCTGATTTTGATTCCAAAACGATCAGGGACTAATTTAAAGCCCATCCATACAGATAGATTGAATTAGGAAAACAATTTATTTCCAAAACTAACGGCCTAGAAGGGGGGAGAAAGTGCATACCCAGATTTTGGTGATCAACGATGGTGAGACTGATCCTGGTAGTTTCGTTTTGACCCAACGAATGTGTGCACGAAGTTTGGTGGCTTGGCTCCCCATGGATTGCTCCCTAGACCAATGCACGCTCGATTTGAGGTGGCGTTGGTCATTTTTTGGCTAGCGGGCGGCGAGGAGGGCCGGTGAGGTTTCGTTCAAGCTCCCCATGAGCTCTAGAACATATTGGTGCTTTCAATTCAAGATGAAATCCACAAACTAGGATTTTACCATTAGAGGTAGTTCGGCCTTTGTCCATTCGCCGGTGTGTCGATGGAGAGAGGGTCGGAGTATGGTCGGGAACTTCATCACTTGCCTCGGTGATGCTTTTGGAATAAGAACAGGGAGGTGATATTCTTCCCTACCCCCGTTTTCCATGCTTGGATGTGAGCTCTATAAGGAAGAATTTTGGTGGCCAAACCGCCACTGGCAAAGAAGTCATCAAGGTGATCAACTCCCCTTGGCCTTGTGAATATATTAGAATGTTCACCCCACAGATAGAGAGCTTCCTTCCTTGGTTTTTACCCTTGGTTGAGAGCTTTATCTTCTCTTCCTTGTTTTTCTTTCTTTCCTTTTTGGTTGGCTAAGATCAGGGCAAACTTTTGGAGGATTGCACCTTTGCCTTAAATTCTTTACCATTGAAGGTAGACATCCTCTTAAGAGGTGGCTTTATTTTCTTTCTCATGGGAAGAGAGGGAGTAAGGTTGCATGGGAAGAGAAATGTTTTTATTTTTCTTCTTCCTTTGAATTTTTAAGTTTATTCTTTAAACCATAATGCAATTGATGGTCAATTGCATTATGATTTGATTAAACCATTTAATATGAGTTGATTTTAAATTTAATTTTATTTCAACCCATTTAGCTTAAATGGGTTAGGTATGATTCCAAATGAGTTCAAATGATCAATTTGATTTAAATGGAATGGGTTTGGATTCTTTCATTCATTTT
Source organism: Cymbidium sinense (assembly GCA_021442155.1). Lineage (NCBI taxonomy): Eukaryota > Viridiplantae > Streptophyta > Magnoliopsida > Asparagales > Orchidaceae > Cymbidium > Cymbidium sinense. The sequence goes on from CM038228.1 coordinate 42,432,703, forward strand.
AATTTAGTTTTACTTTGATTTATTTGAGTTAATCCAAATTGAAATTTTGGATTGATTCTACCTATACGAAATAGGAATAAAATCATAAAGATTTTCTAGGATACTAGGTGAGGTGTCCTAAGCATTGAGTTAAGAGATTCCTATTTGAGAATATGAATTATTAATTATCGATTAAATTGATGTTAACCTCATTAAAAAATGAGGTGAACAATACTAAAATTGATGGAGGATATTGCCTCATCTCATGCAGTATTCTCTTTTATGGATAGGTCATTTGGCTATAACCAAATCAAGATGGCCCCCGAGGATGAAAGAAATACTGCTTTTCAAACCCGATCAAAATCTATTGTTATAAGGTCATGCCTTTCTTAAAATGTGTTACATACTAGCAAGCCATGATTGATTTTCAATGAACTCATTCACCATCAAGTTGAATGCTATGTTGATGATCTAGTAGTAAAAAAAAAAATGAAAGACCACCTCTTTGACTTGAGAGTAGTTTTTGAACGGTTAAGATAATTTAACCTCAAAATAAATTTTCTAAAGTGTGCATTCGGAGTAGCTTCAAAAAAATTCCTTGGGTTTGTTGTTCAACATCGGGTAATAGAGATAGATCTAGAGAAGATCTAGGTTATCTTAGAAATGCCACCCCCTAAAAATTCTAACTCAACTCAGATCATTCCAAGGGTAGTTGGCATATTTAAGATGCATCATATCCAACTTATCAAGAATATGCCAGACATTCTCAGCACTTGTCAAAAAGGATGCCAAGTTTAAGTAGTATGATAAGTGGGAGCATACTTTTGAAGATATCAAGCACTACCTGATGATGCCACCAGTTCTAGCAGCCCCTATCCCGAGCAAGCCATTGATCCTCTACACCACTGCATTAGATGACTCCCTTGGTGCTTTCTTGGCTCAAACCAATGACAAAGGAAAAGAAAATGCTCTATACTACCTCCATCTAATTCCTATGGCAAACTACCCATCTATTGAGAAGCATTTCCTAGCTTAAATCTTTGCATCCCAAAGCTTAGACATTACATACTTTCATAAGGTGAATCTAATCTCTAGAATTAATCCATTGTAATATCTCATGACACAGCTAATGTTATCAGGATGGCTGACATGATGGTCCATTTATAATAATTTGACATCACATTCATACCCCTTCTTGTTGTGAAATGATGGGCATTAATAGATTTCTTAGCAGTGCACCCACTTTCTACTGATTTTCCATTTAGTGATGACCTAACTTAGAGGACACTAGCATTGTCCATTGGGAGATATATGATGCGTGCCTCTTAAAAGGAGAAGCACCACGATCTACTCTTTTGAGGAAGGAAGGGGTAGGAATAGTTCTTCTAACTCTGGATCATGTTGTGATGAGATTCTCATATCCTCTATCCAATCCATGCACCAACAACGAAGCCAAATATGAGGCTCGATTGTCGATCTAGAGTTAGTCATTACATTATGCATCTAGAGCATCAACATCTTGGGATTCTCGCCTTGTCATCAACCAAATTATTGGATCTTATAAAGTTCTAAAGCCTAAACTCCATCACTACCACAAGTACACTATGAGGTTGTTGGCCCAAATCTCAAGTCACTATCTACAAGATTCCTCAACGAGATAATGCTATACAGATGTATTGGCCAAGCTCACCAAGGAGTTGGCATGCCCAAGAGATGAGTCCAGTTCAATAAGGGTACAAAATAGATAAGTCTTATCTCTTATTGATGTTAAACTCATCAAGAGACTCTCTCTTGAAGGGGAGGCGCCAAAAGGATGATGAGTCGACAGAGGCCATTCATGGATTACCTAAACACAAGCAAACTACTTCAAGAGAAGTCATTAGCCCATCAGGTGAAACATAAAGCTCTCTCCTATGCTCTTATGGAATGGCACCTTGTACCAATGGTCCTGATCATCACATGTGGTTATGTTGTTTAGCCAAACATGAAGCTCGTAAGATTATGACCAATGTACATTCAGGCTTATGTGGAGCTCACCAGTCCAGTCCGAAGATAAAAGCCAACATCAAAAGATTAGGATATTATTGGCCTATGATGATTACAAACTGCATGGATGTAGCTAGGAGATGCCACCAATGTCAGGTGCATGGTGTGGTCTTACATCAACCACCCAACATTCTACATCCTACATTAGCCTCATAGCCATTTGAGTGTTGGGGTACTAACAAAGTGGGTCCAATCGATCCGCATTCTTCCATGGGTCGTCGGTTCATTCTAACTACCACCGACTATTTTTCCAAGTGGGCGGAGGCAATCCCACTCAAAGATGTCATAGCTCAGCATGTGGTCTAGTTTGTCAGGAACCATATCGTATATAGGTTTGGGGTGCCTCAATGAATTATATTCGATAATGATACCGCATTCAAGAGCACCAAAATTAATGCAATGAGGCACAAAGATAGATTTGAGATATTCCACCATCTACTACCCAAGGGCAAACGGTCTAGTAGAAGCAATCAATAAAACTCTCATGAAATATTGAAGAAGACACTTGATGACAACAAGCGATAGTGGCATGAGCAGTAGGTTGAAGCCTTGTGGGCCTACCGCACCACATATAGAACTCCAACTCAATCTACCCCATTCTCTAGTGTATGGGTCTGAAGCCGCTCTACCGTTAGAAGTCCAACTCCCATCACTAAGGATAGTTGTGGGTAGCAAGATTACTACAGAGCAGAACACCAAGCTATAGTTAGATGAGCTCAAAGATTTGGAGGAGGGACGCCTCCAAGCATGCCAGAACCTCAAGTTATACAAAGACAAAATGATTCAAGCTCATAACAAGTTGGTTCGTCATAGAGCTTTTCAAGTAGGTGAGCTTATTTTAGTTCTAAGGAGACCAATTATTTCTCGTCAAAAGATGGGAGGCAAGTTTGAACCCACCTGAGAAGGCCCTTTCTCCATAGAAAAGGTCTACCAAGGAGGATCTTATCAACTCATAAACTGTAAAGGAGAGTGTCCTATGCTTCCAATCAACGGGCTCTACCTAAAGAAATATTATCCATAAATCTTATTTGAAAATAATCATCAATAAAACTTCTTTTCACAACAAATTCTACCTCTTATGTGTTAGAAATGTCTTTTACTTGTGAATCCGCCACAATGTGTTTATGGTAGGTGTAAGAGAACCCAAGTGGCATCCTATCCCTCCATAATAAAAGCACAAACCACATTCAATCCTCTGGTGCTACTAGGATAAAAGATAACCCAAGAGGCATCCTATTTAAACTAGTACAACTAAATTAGGTGTAAGAGAACCCAAACAACATCCTTTCTTAGTGGAGTAACGTTTCTACATGCTTAGGATAGGTGTAAGAGAACCCGAGCGGCATCATATTCCTTCTTTCACAACACAAACAAACACATATCTTTTATCATGTGTTATTTTGATGTAGGAGCAAGCCCCCTATGGCACTCACTCATTAGGGGTTGATATACTACCTTACTAGTATGTCACCCTAGTGGTCATTTGTTTTTGATGTGAGTCCCGCACTTTCTTCCGACTTGACCAGCAAACCAATGACTTCCTTATTAGTTTGGTGGATCTTCTAGCCTATAAGTTACTTCGGTTGACTTCATTTAAGAAGATGTAAGCCTACATGCTTTCTTCTTAAATTAGCCATCATGCACTAACTAGGTTGAGTATATTTGAGGCTTAGGATAAGTCCCCAGAGGCTCCTCCCCGACTACTTCAAGCTTGGGTTTAGTCCTTACACAAGACTCCTCACTTAGCGTTCTAGGTCGGATAGTTATCAATGAGAGACTATCCTAATGATCAATTCCTCTTCAAGAGATGTAAGCCTACATGCCTTCTTTCTAGACTGATTATCGCAAACCAATGGGCATCTTAGGTTGGTTTGTTATCACCATACTGATGATGACCAACTTAGTAGATACACCACTCTTGGCAGATGTGAGTCCCCGCGCTTTCTCCTTGAGTTGGCCACCAAATACCTACAGGCTTTTTTTACAGGGTTTTAGATAATGCCACCAGTGGTACCTCCCCTATGGGCACTCTATTTGGATCACATCCTTAGCAACCCCATTTAGACACTACCCAGCTACTTTTGGATTGGATAGTCCTCCTTTGCTAGTAGCCACCCCTATGGTTGGAGAACTTGTTTAACAGATACACTGATTCTCCTTTAGTCCAGTAAGTCTGAGATAGGACTAGGCTGATATAAGATCCTTCTTAGTGTGGTCCCTTGCAAACTAATAGGGTCCACACAAATATAAAATAAACAAAATCTATATTTTCTTGTGGATTAGAAATTCAAGCTCCCAGTGGCCCCTTTCCCAAGCAGGCATCCCATCTTTATGGCGTTGTTAATAAAACTCGCTATAAGGATTGTCTGACTACTTTGAGTTGAGATAAGTCCCCGAGTCAGCACTCTCTCAGTAGTCTCCTTCAGATCGGGTTCAACTTATTGTGCCACCAATGAGTTACCCAGGTGGTCATTTTTGCTTTGAAAGATATAATTCTACTACGCATTCTTTCCAACACGACCATTGCAAACCAACGGGCAACCCTAGGTCGAGTCTGATTTGTTGCATAAGCGACCGAACACCCCCATGGTTCCTTGTTTAGAAAGATGTGAGTCACTGCGCTTTCTTCCTAACTCTACCATTGCAAACCAAAAGGTACCCCTTGGCCACATGAGACTATCCCTTTAGATTAGTAAATATAAGATAAGTATAGCCTGATATTAGCCCCTTCTTAGTGGATCCATCACAAATCGAGGAGATCCATCAAATTAAAATAAATGAAATTAAAACAAATGCAGTTCAATTGAATGACATTATCTTGACTACTCCCAAGGGGCATTCATTCAGTAGTCACCCTAGGTTGGGTCTGATTTGTTACATCCAACAGATCACCCTAGTGGTTGTCCCTTGCTTTTGAAGATGTAAGTCTACTACACTTTCTCTCTAGCATAACCATTGTACATTGAAAGGCAACCGCTTATGACAGATAATTCTACCATGGGGCCAATGGACTACCCCTTTGAATTGGTAAATTTAAGATAGGCCAAGGCCTACATAGCCCCTTCTCAGTATGATCTATCGCAAATCGACAGGGTCCATCTTAAAATCCAAAACTTAAGCAAACAATTAATCAATTTCTCCCCAGTGAGACATCAATCAAATCCAATTCAAACTTGCATTCCCCAGTGAGTGCACTCTAAAAAGAAATCTAAACCCTCCTTACCCCTCAGATCCTGAACATGGTTCCCCAATACAAGGTTCATGCATCTATCCCTTGGGGTTATACATCCTAATCCTCCATGGATACTCTACCTAAATCATACCTTGCATCCAAATCCAAACCTCTTATCCCCAGTGAATAACTTGAACTTGCTTCCCTAGTGAAAGGTTCACATGCTTGATCCCTTGGTGGATCCCTTTTTCCTCCATTATGCCCTTGACATGAGTGGAGTTGCATTGCACTAAGATCTTGATTCCTTCTACACTTTGGGTTTAGGAGTATATCATTTATGTTAGTGCTTACGATCCTTCAGATGTTGTTGATCATCTCGATCAACACTAATACATGCAGTGTGCCTTGTTAGTCACACCACACCTATTGGGCATCCTTTGTTGACCTCATTTTTGGAGTGAGCTCTTAACTTTCTCATCATAGGTCTAGGACTCTTATAGACACTAAGAGTTTCTTAGTCTTAAGACACTTCTAGTGATTAGGTGAACACTTAACCTAACCCTAAAGATTTAGAAGAGTTAGCCATAAGAATAGGTTGTGCCTTAGGGATTTAGGAAGACTTGCCTACCCTATATCCCGAACCCAATCCTTGCTTCCTTCTTTCAAACCAAATCCTTAAATTTAAATTCAAATTCCAAAATCAAATCCAACTATCCAATGATTGAAATCCATCACCAAATTCAAACTCCAAATCCCTTCCAAGGCTCTTTGATTTTATCTTTATGGACTTAGCCTTAACCAAATCCAAATCAACCCCAATCCAATAGATTTTCTTAATTATCAAATTCAATCTCAAATCAAATTCCAAATCATAAATCAATTCCAAACTCCAAATGATTGAAGCCCATGATTAACTCCAAATTTCAAAATCTCTTCTTAAGCCATGTGAACCACCTTCATGTCATTAGCCAAAACTCCTTCAAACCAACTCAAACTTGGTTGATTTTTTTATAAATCAATCATTCCTTCATTTATGTTCACAAATATAAATGAAATCCAAAATTAAACCTTTCAAACTAAAACAAACCAAATCAAGACCCATCTTAAGCCATATGGACCTATCTCCATAAACATAATTAAATCTTGATCCAAATCAACTCAAACCTGATTGATTTCATTATAAATCAATCATTCCTTCATTTATACTCATAAATATAACTGAAATCCACCCTCTAATGACCAAAAAATAAATCAAACTAAATCAAAAACCAAGTCAAACTTAGCCTTTGACCAAGTCAACACTTAGCTTAAATGAAACTCAAACTAGCCAAAATCCACCATATACTAAATTGATTGAAACCATTGATCCAAACCCATTCATAATCAATGATTGAAGATGACCAAGTCATCAATTGAGCCAAACTAAGCCTAATTGGCCACTTGACCTAAGTTGACCCAAATTAGCCTAAAAAACCAAAATGGGTCAAATCATGATTTAATCCATATTAGTTGCAATGAATGGCTCAAGTTCATTCCAAATCACTTATTGAACTTGACCAAAGCCATGTTTGAGCCTAAGTTGATCAATTGGTCAACTTGACCCAACCTAGCCCAAATTGACAAAAATTCAAATTAATTCCAAATTAATTCAAACTAAAGTCTACAATCATTTTTAATCAACCAATTGAACTTGACTCGGCACCTAACCCAACCTAAATTGGTCAAATTGGTCAACTTGACCAATTTGACTCTTTTGAATCCAAATGAGTCAAATTCAAGCCTAAGCCAAACCAATCCAAATTAATTGAACCAAAATATCCCAAATCATCATATGAACCTAACCCAAGCTTTGGTTTGACCCAATTTGACTAATTGGTTAACCAACCCAACCTAACCCAAATGGAACCCATTTGACCAAATGAAGCCAAATCCCTCCAAACTAACTTATGGAATCCTAGGACTTAGTCAAACCCAACCCAAGCATGTCCCATTTCATTTCCAAATTAGCCTAAAAGCCAAGTGGACCCCACCAAGGGAATTAGCCATCAAACCATGAGATTTAAACATTAAAACCATTGGATCAAAGCTAAAGTCAACTTTCCCATCCCAATGGCAACTCATTGGCACTACATGGAACCTTCTCCTGACCCACCTAGCTAACCTAACTCACCCTAGGTCGGCCAAGGACCCTTGTGAGGTGAGTTGACTCACCTCCAACCCAACTCGAGCACCCATTGGATCAAGACCATGGCATCCTTACACATTGGGTCCATGACAGCTCCCCATCACTTCTCCCATCCCTGGCATGCAACCTAACCTTGATAGAGACAACTCTGACAACTGGACGGCAGCGAGCTAGTGCAAAATGTGTGCACGAGTTGTCCATCAATGATGGGAAATTGAGGGCTATACCCCTCAATTTGAAGAGGAATTCACACACACTTGCATCTTAAGCCCTCCTGAGCCCATTCTAAAACCCCTCATAGCATTTTCAAAGATCCCCAAGCCCTCTCCATTTGGCATTTCTCTCCTCCGAGCAAGGCCAAAATAGGGCATCCCATTTTTGAGCAATACTCCCTCTCTACTAAACCAAATCCAAATTCCTCTTAACCACACCATCACCACACTTCATCGAGCACAACCAAACCAATTACCAAGCTTCCAAGTGTCCAAAGGTGTGAGTTCGATCAAATGCAAAGCCTTCATGTGCGTGGATTGGTCAATCGAGCCTCTAACACCAAATCAAGCTCAAATCTCCTCAACAGGGCTTTGCCTCAACTAGGCGAAGCTACCTATGATATACATTAGCTCCGGTGAGGTAATTCCTCAAAACTGTAGCTATTGGGAAATGTGGGTTGGTCCTTTTCAAAGAGAATTTAAATCTCATGCAAAATTGACCATTGGATGTGTGCGTCTCCCTTCCCCAATGGTGTGGGAAGAATTTGGAGACAATCTAAGCTCAGGTGAGCTCGGATCGTGCGAGGGAAGACTGACAACATCTATCTTTCATAGCTCATGAATGGGATAGATCTTAACCATCCATCTCGTGTGATCGAGATGAATGACTCTGATCAAATCCTGTGGTAGAGCCCTTGATTCCTTTCCTAAATTGTGGATCAAATCACGACTATCTAATAGGTTGGACGGCTCATAGAGAAGCTGCGTCCATCGTCAACTGAGTCAGTGTACAAATGTGACTGCTTAAATAGCCAATCCTATCGCACCATGCAGAAAGCACACTGCGTTAGCTGCCACATGGCCCGATGGGATTAAGGCTTTAATTAGGGATAATTAATTAAATTTTAATCTTGAAACTTCCTAAAATCATAACTAATTATATAAAAATCCAAAAAAATACAAATTAGGCTCATTTTGAAGATATTTCGGAGGATAACCTAGAAAAATTATAATTGATTGATTTTGAATAGTGATTTTAACTTAATTAGGGTTTTATTAAAAATTTAATTATCTTAATACCTTAATTAAGAACTCAATTAATCTCAAATTTTTTGTGGGTGTATAGGGGGATGACCTCTACCTCCCTTATTTTTCTAGGATTTTATTGATTGCTTAATTAGGAAAATCATTTGAGTAATCCCTAGTCACTCTCTTAATCCAATTAATTATAATTAAGGAATGAACAATAACTTGATTAATCATTTTAACATAATTATTTATGTTGAACAGTAAGATCACTTAGGAGATGTGATTGGGGATATTTTTCCTAATTCATTTCCTAGGTCTTCTTTATCTTTAAAAAATCAAATTAAGTAATGGGTTAATGGTATTATTAATTGATTAATTAAGTGATTAATCTTTAAAATAAGGAAATCAAAACATAATTGAATGTTTAAATGATTTATGGGTTAGGATTGAGGCCTTGCCCTTGATCCTTTCCCTTAAGTTAATTTCATCATTCAAATTAAAAACACAACCAAAGTGTTTAATCAATTATTTAAAAAATTAATAAAATTAAAATTAAAAAAATCAATTCATCCACACCTAAGCAACCCTTAATTGATCTTGGGTAGCTCCTTAGGTATTCAATAACCCAAGGAGAGAGATAATGAAATTATGGTTGACTCACATGTGTTAGAAAATCATAAAAGTAATTAAGTGAGATCCCTTAAGCTTAATTAACTATTAATCATATTCCAATTGCATTAGGCCCTTTCATTTCTTAGAGCATTGCAAATTTACTTTTCATGTGGTTGCATATCATATTGGCTTATTATTGATTAGTTAATTAACTTAAGGTGATATATGTAAGGGATAATTAATTCATTTAATTCATACATTAACCTAATCAAAACATAAAATCAACTTAAATAATTCTTCATTAAACTAAATTAATTCACACATGGGAAAATGGGTTAAGATTAGCAAACCTCTCTCATATTTTCTAAGTTAAATCAAATTCAAAGATATAAATGTCATTACAGAATTTTGGTTCATTTTAAATAGCCTTATTTAATGTGAATGTCCTTAGGAATTAAATAGGATGAATGAAATCATGTGTTTACATTCTTTTATTTCTTTCCAATCATGCTAAACATTATTGGCCATATGAAATCACGCATGCATTTCTTTTGAAAATTAATTAAATAAAATGTTTTCTTTTATGTTAAATTGCATGTGTTGACTTAAATTAAGAATATGAGTAGCTATTATCACTATTAAACCAAAAACTATTTTCAAAACCTATAAATCAATTATTATAAATAAAGTAATGCTACTTACAAATATTTATAAGCTTGCATGCAATGATAGCATAAGATATGTACTATGAAGTTCTCTTTCCCTATGGTAACATGGATTCACATAGGATTTGCAAGTGTATAGTCATTAAAAAAGAACACAACACTTACCTAAGTCTATTCTTATGCATCTTTATGTTAAGACTTAGGAAAGGATTTCATGTTACACATATAAATCATACAACCAAATCAAACATAATTTCTTGCATGATTCCCTATCAATTTGGTTCTTTTTGTACATTCATATATATTTGAGAAAAGTGGTATATTAGTCTGGTCATCCCAGGGATGCAAGGCTTTTAGTAGCCCTAAGTAGGTCTTGTACCTTACACCCCTCATATAGAAAATAATGGCGCCATACTCACTTAAAACTCTTATACATATGCATGTGGGATGTGGCCAATGAATGAGAATAAAAAAATCAAATAAATAAAACATACTTTTTGCATGGATTTTCCTATCCTTATAGTTATTCATACATTTACATGTATCTAAGAAAAGTGGTATTTAGTATGGACATCCTGTGAGGCTTTAAGTAGCCCTAAGTAGGTCTTATACCTTACGCCCCTAGTGTAGAAAACAATGGTGTCGTACTCACTTAAAACTTTTATACATGTGATTGTGTATTTAGCTAATGGATGAAAAATCCCTATTTTCTACATAATAAATACATGCATTCATAATTCAATCAATAAACAAAAATTTTAAATTTCCAAATACATTTCTTTGCATTCATCATTAAAGTGTGCTAAGATTTACATTACATGTATATGTATGCTTAAGATTATTCATATGCATGGTATACATGGTGGGAAGAAATAAATGAGTGTGTGTTATGTGATAGTAATCAATCTTAGTTAATCCTAAGATGCCTTTCTTATTGAATATGACTATTTAGAATGAATCTAAGCTTAGGGTTAATTAAAACACATAATAAGCCATTCACTAAAGGAAATTCATTAATTAACTTACCTTATAAATGACTTATGGTAGGGATAAAAGAGAGACTCTCTCTCTCTCTTTCTTCTCTTTATAACACTTAGTTGCTAAGTATAGGCTACATGAAACAAAATAAAACATTAAGTAAAATATCTAAATCAATTAAACCATATAAAGAGATATCAACCCTTCATAAATTAAATTCCTCACACTTAGCAAATCATAACTCTAAAGCCTAGGTAGGACATACCTCACAAGCTCTAACACATGCACATTAGGCTTAGTCACCATTTTTTAGCTTTATGTTGTGCATGGTTTGATGAATGTTTAGTTTTGTGATGTATTATTTTAGACGGATGTTGGGTGTATGTATGTAGCTAATGTTAAATGATATTAGCCTAATCATATTTTATGCAGGGGGTTGTGCTTAAGGGTCCGCTGTAATAAAAATATAAATGCTTTTTGCTATGTAGGTTACTTAGCCCCTAAGCATAGCCCAAGTTAGGACAGGTAGACTTGGTTACCCATGTGTGACGTGCTAAGTCCAAATTATTCTTATAATTGCTTGGGTTGTATGATGTGTTTAGCTAATAATTATTTTGCGAGTTTAGTTAGATTTACTTTCCTTCCTTTTAATGTAATTTTTACATTAAAATTAGGATAAGTGTTATGGGTGGATTAAGGTGACCATTGGTTATAAGAGTAAGTCTTATATACAATGTGATGCCTTTGGAGCAAGCTACATCCCAATCAAGCCAATAGAAAGAAATAAATGGAGCAAATCAAAATAATGAAGAAATGAAAGATGAAGAGCGAAGAATGGAGGATGAAGAATGAAGACTCCCATAACACTTATCATTTCATAATTATAATTATTCTTTCATTATACTGGGATATATAAGGGTAGACCTCAGCTACCCACATTTCTTTTGGGTTGTACGGTGGTACCCGATTGCATCGGCCTTCTATTCTTTTGTGATAGCTTTATAAAATTATTTGATGTTTTGTTTAGCTTATGCATTAGAAATAGCATGCCTTTTGATAGTTCTTTATGATTGGTGATTGTTGTGTGACCTGGATGTGATTAGACTCTTAGGATAAAAATAAATTTTCTATCCTATTAATAACTCATAAATAAAATTTTAAAATAATTCATAACCTCATATAAAAGTCTAAGAATTAAATCAAGATAATAAAATATTTAGCAACCTCTTAGCTAGATAATTGAATGTATAATATCATGCATGCCATATTCTTCCACTCTTACTAAGAGAGGGCTTTCATCTATGCCGGAGAATAAAGGCTTAACCTGTAAGAGCCTTTGATGGAAAGACACCTCTTTCTCTTTTAATTTATCCCATAATCAATTTCTCATGCATTTAGACATACAAAATCCTACAGCCTGTGTAAAAAAAAAGTCCAAAAATCAAATAAAACTTGTTAAAATTTTGCATTAGATTAAGTCATTATTCATGTCCTTCATGATCTAGTCTCTTAGGTAGTGAGTTTAAGGACTTAGTTTCTCTTCTAAGTAAATAACAACCTAACCATCTTGCAAAATATGACTTGCCTACATGAATTTAAAACATAGGATGAGTTAGGCCACTCCAAGCGACAAGTTGTCGGGTGGTTTACTTTCTCTTGTGGAGGTAAATCATATACCCACTTTTGCCTTAGATTTAGGTCGTGTTTTGGCCCTCGCCAAAGTTCCCTAGATTTAGGATATGAGATTGATATTTTCCTTTACGAGCTACAAGCATAAATCCTCATCTCTTAGGCATTTCCATAATCTTATATTGTGGAATTATATGTCCTAGATTTATAATAAAAATTTAACTCAAACAAATAAATCTCCTCAATATTAAATATATAAAGCCCAACCATATGATAGATTAGAGTGCACACTAGCCTTCCTAGTATCATGAGCACTCCCTACTCATCTCCTTTGGTTTCGATAAGAACTCTTCCCTTTTGATCTCTCCCACTTGATCTTCAAAAATACAATTAATCCTTTGATAGTCATATCTTTGAATTCTTTGGAGATAATAATCGCCTATTTTAATCGAGAAAATTCTGAAGGGATTCATTTTTCTTAAGATGTAATTAACTATGGAGGCTTTCCTCCATAGGAAACTTAATGAACCCAATTTAAATAAACCATGCTTTACCTTTCCATGTAAAATATGAGAAAAATCTCTGGTACATTCGAAGACCCATCATGCCTTAGGAGTTCTTATTAGGTGATTAGGTCCATTATAGGGTTGTGACTTCTATCTCTTGAGATAGTACACTATTCCTTAATATCATACTTGATCACCCTAATAAGTACATCTACGGATCTGCATGGTGTCGCCTCACATATACACGCAAAGCACCAAAACCCAAAAATAAACACCAAAGTGTAGAAGCATTCAATTTAATAGGAAAGGGTTGATTTCACTTTAAGCAGTGTAAAATTTTTAATTTGTATTTTCTTTTATTTTGCTTGATTATACTTAGCAACTAAGTATAATAAATAGAGGAAAAGAGGATTGTCAACTTTCATCCCTACCTTAAACCACTTTCTAAAGGACATTAATTTGGTTTAGTTCCCCTTAGTAAATAGCTTATTAAATATTTTAAATTTATTCTAAGTTTAGATTCACATTAAATAATTTTATTTAATATGAAAGGCATCTTAAGATTAATCTAATTGAATTATTATCACATGACACATGCTCAATCATTCCTTTCCATCACGTGTAACATGCATATGACTTTAATCATAAGCATACCTACACATACAACATATTTTAGCACACTTATATGATGGATGCAGATGCATGTTTGGATTTTACACTTTTTATTTGATTGAATTATTTAATCATATTAGTTTAAAGCTCTATCCAAATTCTTATACAAAAATACATAGGAATGAAATTAAATAGGTTCGTGCCATTGTTAAACCAGGAAGTGAGGTAATCAAATGACCTCCTTGGGACTAGCTAAAGCCTCGTATTCCTGAGATGTATTGACTATATACCCACTTGCATTCAAATATATGTAAGTTTATATACATGAATGTAAGAAAGGAACTAACTATGACTAGTTGGTTCAATCATTTAATCAATTATGGATGCATGTATTTTTAGTAAAAGAGGGAGATTTTCATTTATTAATCACATATACACACACAAGTAAAAATACATAAATAAGTATGCATCATTGTTAACTAGGGAAGTGAGGTAATCAAATGACCTCCTTGAGGCTAGCTAAAGCCTCATATTCTCAAGATGTCTAGATTATATACCTATTTTCTTAAGTACATATGAATGTATACATAATTAAGAGAATGAAAATTAGGAAAAGATTGCATTTCCTTTAATTGAATTAATTATGTATGTGGCTTAAAGCTTTATCCCAATTCTGATATCAAAATACATAAGAATGAAATCAAACGGGTACATGCCTTTGTTAACTAAGAAAGTGAGGTAATCAAATGACCTCCTTGGGGCTAGCTAAAGCCTCGTATTCCTAGGATGTCCAGACTATATACCCATTAACATTCATACTTATGTAAGTCAAGATATGAATAAAGGAAAGAAAGCTTCACTCCACATACTTAAGTTATGATCACATACATCTCTTATGTATTTATAACTACCATCATAACACACATTATTATCCATTAATAAGCTTTTGGAAAATATATTTAAATTTAATAGTGATAATAGCCATAAATATATTAATTAAAATCAACACATGCAAGCTTAACATAAAGTAAATTCATTTGATTAAATTAATTTTGGAAAGATGAATGTATGAATGAGATGACATACAATATTTAGTATGATTGGAAAGGAATAAATAAACATAAGAACATGATTTCATTCAATCAAATTACTTCCTAAAGACAATAATATCAAATAAAATCATTTAAAATAAACCAAAGCTTTTTAAATATCATTTCTTTTTGATTTCATGTTTAATTTGAATTAAGAAATATGAGAGAGAGTTTTCTAATCCTAATCCATTCCCATGTTTGTTGATTCATTTGGTTTAATGAAATGTGATTAAGTTGATTTTATTGATTAATTAATTTATAATATGCATTAAATCCATTAATTAACTCTTACCTATGTTACCTTAAAGTAATTAACCAAATAATTATGAGCCAACATGATCTACATAGAAAAATAAATTTGCAATGATCCTAAGGAATGAAGGGGCCTAATGCAATTGGTTCATAATTAATGGTTGATTAAGCTAAGAACTTAATTAAGTACTGTGGTGTTTACTTTCGTTTGTGTGTGTATATGTGAGGGACACCATGCATTTGAAGATGTACTTATTTGAGGTGATATATCAAGGAATAGTGTACTATCTCAAAAGATAGAAATTACTTCCCTACGATGGACCTAAATACCTAATAAAGACCCCTAAGGCATGATGGGCCTTCAAATATACAAAAGATTTTTTCCCTACGTTACATGGAAAAGTAAAGCACTATTTATTTAAACCAGGTTTGTTAAGTTCCCTATGGAGGCAAGCCTCCATAGTTAATTACATCTTAAGGAAAGTGAATCCCTTAATACTCTTGATTAAAGTAGGTGATTATTGTCTTCAAAGAATTCAAAGATAGGACTATCAAATGATTGGTTGTATTTTAAAAAATCAAGTGGGAAGGATCAAAAGGAGAGAGTTATTAGCGACACCAAAGGAGATAAGTAGGGAATGCTCATAATACTAGGAAGCTTAGTGAGCACTCCAATTTATCGTATGGTTAAACTTTATATATTTGAAATTAAGGAGATTTATTTATTTGAGTTGAAACTTTATTAGAAGTCTATGGCTTACAATTCCATAATACAAAATTATAGAAATACCTAAAATGTGAGGATTTATGTCTGTAGCCTGTAAAGGAAAACAACAATCTCAAATCCTAAATCTAGGGAGCTTTGGCAAGGGCCAAAGCATGACCTAAATTTAAGGAAAAAATAGGTATATGGCTTACCTCCACAAGAGAGAGTAAACCACCCAACTGCTGGACTTATTACGACCTAGAGTGGCAGCCAACTAACTCCTCCTACGATTTAAAACCTTGCAGACAAGTCTTATGCTTTTTGCAAGATAGCTAGGTTGTTATTATTTAGAAAAGAGACTAAGTCCTTAAACCCACTCCCTAAGAGACCAGAGCATGAGGGGTATGAATAATGATTTAAATCTAATGCAGATTTTTATCAAATTTCATTTAATTTGGGATTCTTTATTTTGACACAGGCTATGAGATTTTGTATGACTAAATGCACGAGAAATTTAATATGGCTCAAATCAAAATGGAAAGAGGTGTTCTTCCATCATAGACTCTCAGAGGTTAAGCCCATTCTATCTGGCAAAGATGGAAGCCCTCTTTTAATCAGAGTGAAACAAGATGGTTATTATTGACCTCACTTTTGGAGTGAGCTCTTAACCTCATCTTCTTAGACTTAGGACTCTTCTAGATACTAAGAACTTCTTATTCATAAGATACTTCTAGTGATTAAGTGAACGCTTAACCTAATCCTAGAGACTTAGAAGGGTTAATCATAGGATTAGGCCATGCATTAGGACTTAAGGAAATCACCTATCTTATAGCCGAAACCCAATCTAGATACACTTTCTCAAATCAAACCCAGATTCAAATCTCTAACCAAACCTCAAATTCAAATCTAAATTTCAAATCCATATCCCAAATTTAACTCCAAATGATTGAAACCCAAATTCAAATTTAAATTCCAAGACCCTTCCTAAGCCATATGAACCACCTTCATAAGCTTAGCCAAAACTCCCTTTAGATCAAATCAAACTCAATTGATTTCTTTATAAATTAATTATTCCTTCATTCATATTCATAAATATAAATGAAACCCACCTTTCAATGACCAAAAATGAATCAAACTAAACTGATTACCTCCCTAAGCCTTTTGATCACATCCATGGACTTGGTCAAATTTTCTTCCAAATCACTCCAAACTCAAGTGATTTTCTCATAAATCATTTAGATCTTTATTATATTCATAAATATAAATCCAAATGGCCACGACCAAATCCAACATCAAACCAAAATCCAATTTATACCTTTTAAGCTATTTTTTTAGACTTAACCAAATCCTACCCAAATCAACTCAAAACCAATAGATTTTCTCTTGAATCAATCATTCATTCAATTATCTACCTAAATATAAATGAAACCTACAATCATCAAATCAAACAAAGCCAACCCAAGTCAAACCCAACCTAGCTTTTGACTTGAAATTTTAAAATGAGCCAAAATCTCTTAGACTCCAAATTGATTGTTGAATTTATATTTCAATCAAGGCTCATATATATGTTCAACTAAACTCGAATCAAACCAAAACCAAACCAATTGACTCACTGTGGTATTTATTTTTATATTTTATTTCTCAAACTCTTTTGGGGGAATTTGCAATATATAAAATAATTGTTGTATATTATTGGGACACCATGTAGATCCGCAGTTGTACTCATTAGGGTGATCGAGTGCGACATTGAGGAATGATGTACTATCTCAAGAGATAGAAGTCATCATTCTACAATGGACCTAATCACTTATTAAGGACTCCTAAGGACAATGGGTCTTCAAATGTACTAGAGATCTTTCCTACTTTACATAGAAAAGTAAAGTATATTTTAAACTGGGTTCATTAAGTTCTCTATGGAGGCCCCCATAGTTAATTACATCTTAAGGAATGAGATTCCTTAAGAATACTCTCAAGAGGTAAATGATCATTGTATCCAAAGATTTCAAAGATAGGACTATCAACAAATTGGTTATTTTAGAAAATCAAGTGGGATTGATCAAAAGGAGGGAGTTATTGTCGAAGCCAAAAGGGGATGAGTAGAGGATGTTCACGAAGTTAGGACACCTACCGAACATCCCAAACTATCCTATGGTTGGGCTTCATATTTTTGAAATTTAAAGAGGATTATTTGTTTGAGTTGAATTTTTATTAGAAATCTAGGGCTTATAATTCCTCAACATAAGATCGTGGAAATGCCTAAGAGGTGATGATTTATGCTTATGGTCTGTAAAGGAAAATAGCAACCTCAAATCCTAAATCTATGGAGCTTTGGTGGGAGCCAAAGCACGACCTAAATCTAAAGCAAAAATGAGCATATGGTTTACCTTCATAAGATAGTATAAACCACTCGACTATTGGACTTACAACAGCCTGGGGGTGGCCGTCAACTAACTCCTCCTATGATTTTAAATACATGTAGGCAAGTCTTATGCTTTTGTAAGATATCTAGGCTATTGTTTATTTTGAAGGAGACTAATTCCTTAAACTCACTCCCTAAGAGACTAGATCATGAAGGGTATGAACTCATGACTTAATCTAATTCAAATCTTGTTAAGTTTATTTTTATTTTGAGATATTTTTATTTGACACAGGCTATGAGATTCATATTCCTAATGCATGAGAAATTGGTCATTGGCCAAAATCATAAAGAAGAAGGTGTGTTTTCACCATGGCTCTGAAAGGTCAAGCCATTTTTTCTGGCAAAGTTAAAAGCCCTCAATTAGCAAGAGTGAAGCAAGATGATTTTATGCATGATATGAGACATACAACATCCAGCTAAGGGGTTGCTAAATCTTTTATTATCTTAATTTATGTCCTAGGCTTTAGTTGAGGTTATGAGTTATTTAATTTTAATTTTTAGTTGATTAATTGGATAAAAAATTTATTTTTCTCTAGGAGCCTAATCGCATCCAGGTCATTCATCAAAATAATGAAGAAACTAGGAAAATCATGTCATCATAATTGTGCAATCATAAACATAACATCAACCAATTTATAAAATTAGCGCAAAAGAATAAAAGGCCGATGTGGTCGAGCTCCACCTCACTAACCCGAAAAGAAATGTGGGTAGTCAAGCTCTATTATACAACTCAGATTACAAATGAATAATTATAATTTTAGAAGGAATTTATGTAATAGGGGTCTTCATTCTTCATTCTTTATGTTTGATTTGCTTCTTTCCTTTCTTCCTTTTGGCTTGGTTGGAATGTGGTTGCTCTAAAGGCTTCACATGGTACATAAGACATAGTCTTATGACCAATGTTCACCTCCACTCCCCCCATAACATTCATTCTAAATGTTAATTGCAAAATTTACATCAAAATGGGAAAGGTAAATCTAACTAAACTTGGAAAATGGAGATTAGCTAAACATATCACACAACTCAAGCATTATATGAATAATTTGGACTTAGCACCTACACATGGGTAACCAAGTTCACTGTCTTAATTTGGATCATGCTTAGGGGGTATAAGCAACCTGCACAACAAAAGTATTTATATTTCTATTACAATGCCCCTTAAGCACAATCCCCTGCAGAAGACATGATTAGACTAAGATCGTCCTATCATCCAGTCTACACACATACACCCTAACATCCAGTCTAAAAAAATATTATATCATAAAATAAAATCGTCATAAAACCATGACCGCCCTAACATAAAGCTAGAAATGGTGACTTGGCCTAATGTGTGTGCCATTTAAGGCAGGCATGTCTTAGCTAGGCTTTTAAAGTTGGAATTTTCTAAGTGTGAAAGGGTTCAACTTAGAGGGTGATTTCATTTTAAGTTATTTAGTTGATTTGTCAATTTTATTTGATGATTTTATTTGATTTAAATGAACCTACATTTAGTTACTAAGTGTTGTAAAGATAAAAAAAGAGAAGAAAACTTCTCTTTCGTCCCCATCTTAAGTAATTTCTAAAGTAGATTCATTCCTTTAATGAATATTTTATTATGTAGTTTAATTAATCCTAATTTTAGATTTACTTTAAATAAATCTATTCAATAAGAAAGGCATCTTAGGATTAGTTAAGGTGAATTACTATCACATAACACAACCATTTAATTCTTTCCACCATGTATACCATGCACATGAATAATCCTAAACATATTTATACATGCAATGCAAATCTTAGCACACCTTAATGATGAATGCAAATAGATGTTTACTTAAGAAATTTTGGATATTCCATGAATGCATGATTTCATTATGTAGAAAAGAGGGATTCTTTTATCCATTAGCTAAATGCACATTCACATGTATAAAAAACTGTTGACCTCACTTTTGGAGTGAGCTCTCAACTCATCCATCTTAGACATAGGACTCCTTTAGATATTAAGAGTTCCTTAGTCTTAAGACACTTCTAGTGATTAGGTGAACACTTAACCTAATCCTAGAGACTTAGAAGAGTAAGGAATAGGTTATGCCTTGGGGTATTAGGAAAACTTGCCTACCCTTTAGCTTGAACCAAATCCTTGCTTCCTTCTTTCAAGTCAAACTTCAAATTCAAATCAACTTCAAATTCAAATCAAACTTTAAACTCAAATCAACTTTAAATTCAAATCAACTTCATGAGTGACCTTAGATCAAAGGTTTCAATCAATTTGGCCTATAGTGGAATTTGGCTATGTTAAGTTTTATTTTGGGCTAAGTGTTGACTTAGTCAACCCTTAGGTTTGGCTTGGTTTGACCCAAATTGATTGATTGATCATTCCATGATGATTGTTGATCATGATATAAGGGATATATGAGTTTGGTTCAATCCAATTTGGTTAGGATCAAAAGTTGGCTCATAAGGGTACTTTAGGTCACTTTGGGTCAAGTGAGCCTAAGTGGATCAAATAGCTTAGTCAATGCTTGATTTGAAGTTTATTGATATTGTATATGGACTTATGTTTGAAATATAAATCCATTTACAAGAGGTTTGAGTCAAATTGGTTTTGATCCATTTGAAAATCTCATATTCAAAGGAAGAATATGAAGGAGTTTTAGGTTTGATTTTTTATTTAGGTTTTGATTGAAGGATTGGGGTTTGGATTTATATATGAGCTCATGATTGTAGGATTGATTGAACCATGAGAGAAAATCAAGGGTTTGGCTTGATTTGAATTGATTTTGGCTAAGTTCAAGATTTTGTCTTGAAAGGCTTAGACTTGATTTTGATTTGATTTGAGTTTACGATTTGGAGTTGATTTTGATTTTTTGGATTTATATTTCATTTATATATGTGAATATAAATGAGAATATAAATTTATCATGAAAAATTTCAAGAATTTGAAAGCGTTTAATCATGATTTGGGTTAAATCCATTAAAGGGAATTTAAGGGATTTAATTGAATTTTTAATTTGAAATTTAATTTTTGGATTGGATTTGATTGATTTATATTTATATTTAATTTATATATGAGAATATAAATGAGAATATAAATTGATTTTGAGAAAATCTCATGAATTTTAAGTGGTTTGATCAAAGTTTAGGTTGAATCCATTAATGAAAAATTAAGGGATATAAGGGAATTTCAAGCATTTTAAATTTAGAATTTAATTTTTGCCTTTGATTGGATTGATTTATATTTATATTTCATTTATATATGAGAATATAAATGAGGATATAAATTAGTTTTGAGAAAATCTCAAGGATTTGAATAGATTTGATCAAGTTTTAGAGTTGATTTTGGCTAAGTCCTTTAATGGAAAATTAAAGAAACTTAAGGAATTTTTCATGAATTGATTTGAAATTTTGAATTTTTTTTGATGAATTTGAATTTATATTTCATTTATATATGGGAATATAAATGATAATATAAATGGATTATGATAAAATCTTAAATATTTGAATAGGTTTAGATCATGATTTTGGCTAAGTCCTTAAGAAAGGGTTAAAGACTTAGAAAATTTTAACTTAGGAATTTTTGATGGATTTTGATCATGGGCTTCAATCATGGAATTGATCTGAGAGTTTGAGGAAATCAAATAGAATTGATTTGGAGTTTGACTTGAATGAAGAAAAGTAAGGAATGGTTTAAGCTAAAAGGTAGGAGATTTTCCTAACACCCCTAGGGCATGACCTATTCCTATGGCAAACTCTTCTAAGTCTTCTAGAGCTAGATAGAGTGTCCACCTAATCACTAGATGTGTATTAAGACTAAGGAACTCTTAAAGTCTAAGAGGAATTCCTAAGCCTAAGATGGAGGTGTTGAGAACTCATTCTAAAAATGAGGTCAATAGTGGTAGGAAGCAGTCCGAAGTAGGGCCATATCACGAGTTTTGGGGAGTAGGTCCAGGTTATGTCAGAGTTTTTCTTCATTACTATCATGATCGAATGATTGAACTCTTGGACTTGGAATCCTAATATCTACCGGTATAATAGCTTCTGTGCCAAAACACAAGTTATATGGTGTCTCACCAGTCAAAGTTCGCGATGTAGTGCGGTAAGCCCAAAGAACATTAGAGAGCTCCTCAACCCATTGCTCCCCAACCTTCTTAAGACACATTTCCTATTGGTAGCTTATCTATCTATTAGTTTGAGGATTGGCCATGGTATCACGATGTGAATGTGAAGATCTTTATAAAAAGACGTAAAAACTTTTCCAGTAAATTGGGTTCCATTATCGGTGATGAATTTTGCAGGAAGACCAAATCGACATACAATATTTTTGCAAACAAATTATTTAGCATTTGCCTCTGTAATTTTAGCAAGTGGTTCAGCTTCTACCCATTTAGTGAACTAGTCGACAGCTAAAATGATAAACTTTTGTTACCCTGATGCATCCGGAAAAGGTCCCATAATATCAATTCCTCATTGACCAAAAGGCCACAAGTTTTGAAGGAATGAGAGCTTTGTATGCAGTGTATGAGAGAGGTTAGAGTGCAATTGAGAACTCATATATTTTTTGTGAACTCCAAGGCATCTTGCTTCTTCGTAGGTCAATAATAGACCTTGCCTTATAATTTTAAGGGCGCTCTTCCTCATAGGTTTTCTCCACATATTCAGTGAACCTCTCTTAATGCATGTCGAGCCTCGATGGTGAGAGGAATTTAAGGTATGGCACATAAAAAGCTCATTTGTAAAGTTCACCTTTGATAATAATGAAATTTGCAACGTGCCTTTAGAGATGAATTTGCAGCAGTTTGGTCTTCAAGAAGGGTCCCTCTTGTAGAAAAAAAGATGAGGTCCATCCACGAAGGTTCCTTTGTCTCATTAATTGCTTGTATTACCCATGACCCTTGGATACTAGGAAATTATATTTCCATAACATGTCTTCTCTTAAATAGATCTCCAATAGCGGAGGTAGTGAGCTTAGCGAGAACGTCAGCTCGACTGTTCTTCTCTCGTAGTATGTGAATGATTTGATGTGTCTTGAAATGGGCAAGAAGTGACTTCACCAAGGAGTATTGTGCATAAGGGATATGAGTATTAAAGTTTCTCTCAACTTGGCAGGCGATAAGTTGAGAGTTAGTGTGGATCATTAGGTTTTGAGCTTCACAATCGATGGAAAGTCTCAACCATGTGATAAGAGCCTCATATTCAGCCATATTATTGGTTGTAAGAAGGTGAAGTCCATACTCTAAGGTATCCTATTGGGGAGAAATAAGTAAGATTCTTGCTCCGGCACCAGTATTTCTTGAAGCTCCATCAACATAGAGGGTCCATTGAGGAGATGAAAGGGGTGTAATAGATAGCTCATTTGGAGTAGAGTGCATTCTACTATAAATTCTGTGAGTACTTAATACTTTATATCGCGGGATAGAAATGGATATTGAACTCTCCCAATTATCTGAACCATTTAATTAACCTCCCTAGATTCCTCTAGTTTCTATAGAATGGCCTCAATGATAAATGAGTGTAGATGGTGTAAGCTTTGAAGTATGGACATAATTTTTTGCGAGAAAACTAAAGCCAAAGCCATCTTATCTAGTGGATAACGACTTTCTATATCGAGAGAATTTTCTTGACATAGTAAATTATTCATTGTATCACATTTTCTTCTCACTAAAACTAAGCTTATGTGGGAAGAGACTATAAGATATAAGTATAACATCTCTCCTTAGATAGGCTTGGATAGTAAGGGTGGAGATGCTAAATATTCTCTTAGTTGCTCAAAAGAAGCCTAACATTCATCAGTCTATTGAAAATTATTATTTTTAGCTCCCTTTAGTATTTTAAAGAATGACAAGTATTAATCCCTAGAACGGGCTAAGAAGCGGGATAAGGCAGCAATTCGTCCATTCAAATGTTGAACTTCTTTGATATTCTTCGGAGGAGCCATATCTGAGGGCTCTGATTTTCTCGGGATTAGCTTCAATCCCACGGTGGGTGACCATAAACCCAAGAAATTTTCTTGTATCCCAAAATCACACTTAGTGGGTTAAGGCGCGTTATAATGTCGAGAAGGTTAAAGCATATTTCTAAGTCATATATTTTGATTCTTCCAATCATTTTTACTATGTCATCCACATATACCTCCATTATGTGGCCTAAGAGGTCTTTAAAAACCTTATTCATAATCGTTGATAGGTAGCACCAGCATTTTTTAACCCGAATGACATAACTTGGTAATAATATAAACCTTTATATGTTTGAAATAATGTGGCTTCTTCATCCGTTGGGTCCATTTTTATTTGGTTGTAACCTGAGTAAGCATCCAAAAACTAAGCATTTGATTCCCAGACATAGCATTGACCAATTGATCAATTCGAGGGGAAAAAAAACTATCTTTCGGGCAAGCTTTATTGAGATCAGTGAAATCAATACACATTCTCCAAGTTTCATTTGATTTCTTAACCATGACAACATTTGCTAGCCATATAGGGTAATGTACTTCTCGTATGAATCCCGGCTTGTTAACTTCTTGTTCAATAGCTTGGAAGCGTCGGCAAAACAAAACTTCTTTTGGATGATCGGTTTTCAATGTTGGATCAATCTTGAGGAGTGCATGATCACATTGGGGTGCAACGCATATCCATCAAACTCCAAGAAAGATGTCTTGATTTTTTTGTGCAAGAAGTCTATGTATTTTGCCCAATGTTCATCTTAGAGATCCAACTTACCTTTGTTCATAGAGGTTGGTCATCTGACAATGAAATAGGGAGCAAATCTTCTACAGGTGAAACTCTCTAGAATACTTCTTCATCTTGAAAATTAAAATTTTTAATGCTGAAGGTCACCGAAGGGCGTGGTTGTGCTTGTCTGAGGTAACATGATTGTGTTATTTGTTGATTTCCACATACCACTCCAACCTCAACAGGGGTTAGAAATTTCATCTTAAGATGAGATCAGAAAGACCAAAATTGATTGGAGGGGGCCAGAAGATAACGTTATATTGAATCGACTTGACCACCATGAATGAATTGGGTGAATTAATTGTCAGTGAGGAAATTCTCCGGGGACAAGACCAAGCCCATGCTAAGAAATGTGGAGTAAAATAAAACATCACAGAACTCCATTATCGATCAAAATTCTCTTAACATTGTAGCATGGGTCACGATCCCTTGATAACAAGTGGATCTTGATGGAGAACTTGGACTCCTTCTAAGTCCGAGTCATTAAAAGTGATGGAATGATCAATATGAGATTCTTTAGCTCTTTCTTAAGAGGTAGAAATGAGGACTTGATTAGATGAGTGGTCCTCTTATAATTGTTTCAATTTCTCCAACTATATGGCTATTTTATTGTTTTTTGATTGTGTCACGGTTGCCCCAGTTGGAGTTATGTTTGTTTGAGTCGATTGATTCTTCACAAATTGACGTAGATATCTTTATTGAATGAGCCTCTCAATTTCTTCTTTGAGTTGTTTATGCCTCAGTATGTCCACGACTTGATGGAAGTGACAATATTGTTCGATTTCACGAATTTAGTTTGATGTGGCCACTTGATGATCTCTTCATCTCGCCATCGACGTTAACACGAGATGTGCTCAGTGGTGTATATTTCTTTTCTGGTCATGATTCATGTCGTTGATGTGAGGGTCGTGGAGGAGATCACGGCGCCTTGTGCTTCTTTTGATGGGATTTTGATTACGTATTTTCTAGGGCACTCTTATAATTTTCTATGGATTATTCAAATTATTTATGATGGGAATTAATAGCCTCATCGGTAGAAATTTGTGCTTCCACATGATGACCAAGTCGGCATATGAGTGGATTGTATCTCGCATTAGTGATGAGTAGAAAGGCACAGGCAGAACCCTCAAGGAAAACTCCTCTTAATTGGTCACTCAAGTATTTGGCTATAATGAGAACCTCACGGAAGTACTCCTTAAGTGATTCACCCTCATTTTGATGAATTCCTGAGAGATGAGAGGAATCTTTAATGATCCTCCGGTTTGCAATGAACTATTCTACAAAAATCATGGCGAGTTCATCAAAAGGTATGGATGGATCCCCTTGGAAGGGAGTAGAACCAAGTGCGAGCTTGACCCTTGAGGGTGATTGGAAAGACCTGACAAAGCAATGTGTCAGGAGCTCTTTGGATATGCATGATGGTCTGTAATGGTCGATGTGTTCATATGGGTGACCCCATCATAGAGTCGATGCTAGCTTAAACCAGGAATATGATGTTGAAGAATAGCTTATTAAAGGTGAAGACTCGATAGCCGATGAGAGGAAGATGATTTTAACCTTTAAAGTGGAATTCTTTTTACTAAGCATTATAATTTGCACATATAACATGGCGGGTGGAATCAGGGAGATGCCCATCAATAATAATTGGTGGATTAGTAGTCGGTTGAGCTACAAATGATGGATGAGTAGAACGTCGAGGAATTGACATCGCGTGCGGCGGAGGAACTTCATTGATGGTGCGAAGGCACCATATTAGCATTTTGACCTCCACGGCTAACGATCAATCGGGAGAGATGCATTTACCTTGTAGTGGTATTTCTCGTAAAGTCAAATTATCTCATTTGAGACTCTTCCATTGGCGCATGATCTAGAGATTCTTGTTGCACCTTCACCGATAGGGTCATGCCTATCAGGGGGAAGTGAGGTAGAAGCTTGGCTTCATTGGTTCAATGATTGGTTTCGAGAGTTACGGGAGTTGGAGCATGAGGCTCCGTTGTTGTGGGTTTGATTGAGCCAAACGTTGTGTCTGAAAATCGGTTGTGGTGAAATAAAAGTTTGCCTTAGCTTTGTTATGGAATCCAACACACACAAATGTTTGAAGAATGAAGAGAAAATTCAATTACATGGAAAAACCGAATATGGGGAAAGAAACCATGGGGCCTAGCATAAAATCTTACATTATGTATTTGAGTACAAAGTTTTCCGATAACAGATTATAGAATTATATAAGAAGGAGCGACAATGGAATCAGAATCAGCCGCAGTATCTGGCCGTGGTTAGGTTGTAACATTGTGGTACGATTGATGATAGTGAACAGCGAATTGATGAACGATAATGATGGCGGTAGTGATGGCGGCGAAGATGGTTGGGGCAGCGACCGAGGCTGGTGGCGATGACAACAGCGGTGGTCGGCGGTGATGGCAAACAGCGGTGGTTGATGCAACGTCGATGGTGGTGGCCAAGCGGTGGTGTGGCGATGACCAACGATAGTGGTCGCGAGATCCGGCGATAGTGGTTGGCAGCGATGGCCGGACGATGATCAACAACGGTTTGGCGATGGCGAGATCGGTGGTAGTTCGGCATGATGGTTCGATCAGTGGTGGTGTCTCAGTGATCATGATTATCTTGGAGGATTTTTATTTAGATCTCTTTCTTCATCATGTGAAGAATAAGTATTTATAGATTAAAGGAGCGCATTTATAAATATATGTAAAATCCAAATCACTTATGGCTAAAATGATTCCTTGATCATCTGTATTTTAAATATTTGAATGCTCAAATAAAGTCGAATCAAGAAATCTTGGGCTTGTTAGAGGCCATCAGGCTCGATTTGATCATAAACACTCATATTTAAACTATTTAGGAATTTAATTGATATCACCAAGTTTATGATATTTTTAAATGTTTTATCCCAGTAACTTAGGATTAGAATTTTTTATCGAATTCTTGCGTTAGAATTTTTATGTATATCATTTTATTATATAAATAAAGTTAACTTAAATTTTTGAAAAATAAAATGTTTTATTGTTTAATAAATGCTAAATAAAAATAATAAATAAATTATTTTCTAAATAATTTTAATTTATAAATTTTGAGAGGGCATAATATAATATTATTTATATATGAAAATAAAATTAAAAAATAATGTTATAATATCTTAAAATTTTAAAAGAGCATGTGTGCCCTTCTCGCCCGCTTAAATCCACCTATGGTTAACATGAAAATAATAGATTTCTTAAAAAATAAAATATTTTACTTATTTAATTATTATTATTAAACTATAATAAGTCATCAAATGGCATTCATTATAGATGAAGGGAAAGTGCAATTATTGATAATGACCAGAGGGTTAATTAATTATTAGTAAATTAAAAATAACGGAATTTAATAATATACAGCTTTAACGATAAATATTATTACATGCCCGTATAACGTATGAAGTCGAATCTTGATCTTTTTGTTTTTTTTTGGAAAAACGAATATTTTTTTCACTATCATAAAAAAATTAGAAAGATTTACATATATAATACATAATTTTTGTGCATTTATATATCTAATGTCTAAATTTTGATACTTATAAATATAATATTTTAATGTATAAAAGATACATTTCATCTTTAAAATGTAATTTTAATGCAAATATGTGAAATAGAAAAATTAGAATTAATTTAATGACTAATTGATCTCCGATTTTAATAAGTTTATAGTTAGAATGAGTATTTTAATGAGACAAATCTAACAATATCAATAATATTTGATGTATATTGTAATATTTTATATAATAAATAAATAATAATTGATATAACATCTTTCTTTAATTTTTATAAAATAATCTTAAAAATTGACACGAATTTATTATTAAAACTAAGACAAATTAAAAAAAAAATATTTGTACTAATTTATTTATTTATTTATTTTTGACATGTAGATATAAATGAAAAATAATTGGTACAAAAATACTGACCGAACTTTCTTTAAAAATTGACTCATAAAATATTTATTATATTTAAATCATTTTTAAATATAATGATGACATTTGATATAAAAGATTTGGCAAAATAGTATAATCTAATTAAATTAATCTCATAAAAAAATGTTTTTTGAGATTATTGTATATATCTATACAATTAGTTATACAATTATTAAAGGAAAATAGAGTTTTCAAAAAGCTTTATCTATACTATAGACTTTTTATCCTTCAACAAAGCCAAATAACAGCTACTCTAGCATTTGATTGACTGCATTAGTGCATTTATTTTATTTTATTTTATATTTTATTTTTTAAGGTAAAAAAACATAACTTAAAATTTTTAGACAATTGACCTATCACAAAATTTATATTTTTATTAAATTTGTAATTCGCATAAATTAGGCTATTTTAAATATTATGTTGATATTGCTTGTCATTCACTCTCATTTTTTTTTCTTAATCATCAGTGTTATTAATTAGTCTTCTATGAGGTTAATCATGATTGTCACATATTTTAATGTATTTAAAATATATCATATTAAATATTAAATTAATTATTTTAATTTACATAAATAAATAGTTTTATTTATTTTAAAATATATAAATTCTAATTACTTTATATCTTTTGAGTGGATATTTAATCATCTTTTTTATTTTTTTAAACTATTGAATTCATATATTTATGTGTGTCATAATAAAATTATTAAAAATTTTATAAAAAAATTATTAATTGGATTTTGTAATGAAATTTAATATTTAAATATTAATTTTAAAAAATAAAATTGAAGATGATTTATTTTAAATATAAAATATAGGAAGATTATGTGAATCTAAAAGTTTTTTAAAAAAAATTTGAGTGAAAAAAAAATTAATTAAGAAGTTTTTTTTTTTGGAAAATTTACACACACTTCTTTTTTACATTTTTTTTCCCTTGAATATTTAGCTAACTTTTCACTGCGAAAAAGGTGCATTTCACTTGGAAAAGTAATCGTGGTATTTTTGATGTAATAATAAAGATTTAAGTGTTATTTAAGTAAATATTAATTTGAGTGTGAAATATATAAATACATAAGAATTGAGTGGTATGTATGTAAATCCCCCTTTTTTTTTAATTGGATTACTCTCTTCTCCCCCGTCGACGCCGCCCTACTGAATCTCCCTCGGAACATAGAAGTACTTCCTGCTCCCGCGCTTCCACTGAAACCAAATAGGAAGCTCCATCTCACCTCTCAAAACCCCAAGTTTGCCGGTTTGACGTCGCCGGAAAACGGCCCTCTTCCGCTCGCAGTGCAAACTCTGAGCTTGCGGTTCAATTATGGATGCGGCACAGCGTCGATTAAAGTCAATCGCCTGCCATATCCTTCAACCCGAAAACGTCTTCGTTCATGGAATCGATTCGGTATTCATCTTAGCTTCTCCTTACTGATAAAAAAAAAAGGAGTTTTGACTTGTCTAAACTCAAATCTGGAACTCGCGGTATGGCTTAATCTGACGATTTGCTTAATCGATACAAATTTTCTCTTCCTACTTTTCAGAGTCTGCTTCTAGCTCTCGATCAGTCACCAAAATCTTCACCTCCTCCCATTGTTATCGGGGCATGGTTTTGGATATTGTTGCGAAGCCCGATACCCACCCATATCCTGGCACTACCACCCCTGGAAATGTATGTTTCTTTGCTTCCATGGATACCCCTTCTCTTATTTGAAATTTTTTTTTTTTTCGTTTAAATTTGATTGAATCCTTCCAGATTGAGTATGTGAGTGGAGGAGTGGCAAGAAATGTTGTTGAATGTATGGCAAAGCTTGGAAGCAAGCCTTTCATGATAAGTGTTTTGGGATTCGACATGGCAGGTTGTTGTAAGATTCATTGCTATCATAATATCATTTATACAAAATGTAATTTGATTTGGATTTGAGTGTTGGTTGATTTTGTGTTTCTATTGAAATTTAGGAGACTTGCTGTTGAAGTTATGGGAATCTAGTGAACTTCCCACTGAAGGTAAGCCACAGATATTAAGCTAAATTGTTTGCTGATGCAAAATAGGTACATATTTTTCATATTAACAGCTTTCTTTAAGTAAATACTTCTGCTTTGCTTTCTAATTGATACTATATTAAGTTCCAAAAGACTTATGTTATCTTCTCCTTTTTTCCCTCATCTTTACATGTTTTGTATCAGCAAATAAAAAAAATCTTTTTGATCATAAATTTACTATATTATCATATGTGCATTAACCTCTTCCAGACCTTAAATTTGTGGGAGCTTTATGCGCTGCATATGCTGTTTATCATATTTCCCTTTTAACTTTTATCATCTTTAGCCCTTCCTTGATAAAAATATTACTTTTGGGATATTTTATGTTTAAAATACTTCCACTTTTTAAGTACTGGCATCTTTAATCCATCATTTTTCGCAGATGCTGGTTGAGAACTTGTTCCTACTTGCTATGTATTTAGCTATTTTCTTTTACAAGTATTCAATAATATGGTTAATCAATGTGTCTCTAGTTGAATGTTTTAGGTCTGCTGAAGCTGAAAGATATCTCTACTCCTCTTGTATCGAATATATTTGACTGCAAAGGGGAGTTAATTGCAGCTGTAGCAAGCGTTCATGCAGTTGTAAGATTCTTTTCATATTCTTTTTGGCTGATTAATTTGCTTCTTATGAACTTGAGTAGAAGCCTTTTTTTTTCTAAAGTTTCTTCGATTGAACCAGGAAAAATTTCTTAGTCCAGAGTGGATTTGGAAGTTTGAGCATTACATATATTCGGCACCAATATTGATGGTTGATGCAAATCTACATCCTAAGTCACTTGAAGCTGCTTGTCAAAGTAAGTTTACTTTTATCGAATTGTTTTTTATGCTATTGCTCTTGCAAATTCACGATTAATTTTATTTGGTTTTCATTATAGTGTCAACTGCTGAGAGCTTTTGAGGGAAAATATAATTCAACGTGGTTGGGTTGGGACATTCATAAAAATATAAGATTTTTGGCACAATTGTCATAAGATTATCATAGGCTGAGTGAAAGGAAAGCCAAATTCTCATAAAAGAGTTGACCTGCATTTTGCCTGCAGAAATGTCCTATAGTATTGTATTCTGCTTCAATAATGCTGAATCTAGCAACAGTCATATATTCTTGCTTTTTATGGTGACCACATTTCTTCCAAATATGCAATCTTTAGAGTTTTTTCCATGTCTTTAATTGTGTAGCATTATCTACATAAAAAAATATTTCAATGTTTAGATGCTCATATTTATATATAGCAATCCTTTTTCTAGACCTTTTTTTATATTTGTAACAATCCAAATAATAATGGTTTTCTAATTTTTCTTCTTTGAATTTAGTATGTGCTGACTAATAACTCCAACAATGAATGAGATGTCAACCCTAGTAACGGACAGATAAATGAAGTTACTAGTCTACAATATTGAGATGGATCATCAAGAGATACATCACATCATAAGTCATTGTTTGGGTATCCATAGTTTATCAATAGGCTTAAAACCAAGCTGGCCTATTTCTTTAAAGAGGTTAGTAGCATATTTTCCTTGAGAAAGATATATTCCTTTTTCATTACAGGTAAAGCTGATCCCAAGGAAGTACTTAGGTTATATTTGATAATACCCACCGTCTCTTAGTTTGGGTGGCGAAACCCCTGACCGAAATCAATCCTCCGCGGGGCCTATACCGAGGTGGGGAAAGTAAGTGACCACACATACGTGATAATGTGCAGGCTGGGATTAGTCACATATCCCCACCCACAAGAAAGGGTGGGTGGATACCATTGCAAAAAAAGGTTATCTTTGATAATTGATGGAAAAAAAGCTTTTGTATGTAGTACTTTACCTCAAAAATGCTATAATGGTTACTTCCTATGGCTAACATGTCGTCAACAGAAATACAGAAATAGTAAGTATGATGACTTCCACATGGGTATGCTTAATAAAGATAAAATATCTTGTACTAGTTTGAAAAGCGATTTTGGATAAGACATTACATAGCTTGTCAAACCATGCTCGTGGACTCTATTTATGGTCATAGGTAGCCTTCTTGAGAGGACGTATGGTTCTCCCTTTGAAGAACATTAGTGGTTGCTTCACATAAATAGTTGCTTGTATGTCACTATAAGGGAAGGTATTATTAATATTTATTTGTATTATAGTTCATCCTTTATTGATGGCCATTAAAAAAGGAATCTAGACTGAGTTTAGGCGTATATCAAGGGATAATATGACAATAGTCAACCCCATAAATTTGGGTGAACCCTTTCACAACCAACAAAGCCTCTTAGCTATCAATTATGAATGACTGACCAGTCTTGATAATGCTTCCTTTGTTTTTCATATACTTCGCAATAGTTGGATTAGCAACACGAAATGAAGTTCAAAACACTTTAACAAGGTTGCTGAATATATTTCATATTTCTTTCATATTCATCTGATGCATTGTTCTTAATTATATTCATCAGTAGCAGCTAAATCTCGGACTCCAGTGTGGTTTGAACCAGTTTCAGTGACAAAATCTGCAAGAGTAGCATCTATTGTAGAATATGTGAGTACTAGAACACATTTTTTTCTCCTTGATGATGATATTGTGACATTATTCATTACATTTAATGGTGCAAACAAACAAGTAAAATAATGTACTTCCAGCTCTCTTTATATGCTTTTATCTATCGTGCAGATAACATGCACATCTCCGAACGAAAACGAGCTCATTGCAATGGCGAACGCCTTGTCTTCCAAACAAAGGTTTAGTTTCGTTAAACGGCACACGCCTACGAGAAAATCATTGCCCTCAATGCAATCATTGTTCCAACTCTTGAAACCGGCCATACAACTTCTGCTGGGAAAGGGAATTAAATTGCTCATCGTGACCATTGGCTCTGATGGTGTTTTTTTATGCTTCAGAGAGATAGCTGACTTCTTAGAAGACGTCATCAGGAAGAACAAAGCAGCAGTTCATCACAACAGACAACTATATGAAGTTATCAACAAATACTGCTCTTCTCATCAGTATGAAAGGTCTCTGAGATTAGGACCGCACCATCATCTTACTGGGGCAATTGTATCTGAATGATTGTCACATAGCATGGAAACAGCGGTTGAAGATCTTAACAATGTGCCTGTGGAAATTTCTTTGAACAGAATTGGTTCTGAAACGCAGAAAATCCTTTCAGCTGCTGAACAGCTTATGTTTGATGCTTAGTTGGTTTAAGTTATCAGCTTCTGATGCTGAGAAGTTAGAACCAATTGTGAATTAATTATTGTTAGATTTTAAACGTTATTTTACTTATTTAAGCTTATCTGATTTGAGTTTTAGATTTTCTTCTGGATTTTTTTAGGCAAATTATTTAATCTGTGTCAGTTTTTTTATCATGTTTGTTTCGTAAGTTATTGAAGGATATTGCTATGAGAACAGATTGAGCTAACCATTTAGATTGATTTATCAAGTAATTATGTATTTAGCATCTAAATAAAGTGTTGTTTTGAATATAATCTCCGTTTAATTGCAATTATTTATTCCTGTGTTAACTATCAAAATCTTGTAAGATATTATGTAGTTTGCGTTTGAAATACACTTTTATATGCGTTGGTGTTATATAGTATTTTGGTTGAATGGCAGCAATACAATATACATTCTCATGTATAAATTATATTTTGGGATTTTTTTTCTTAATTTATGGTGATTGTTGGCTTGTTTATGTTTATTGGCTTGATTATACCATTGCAAGTCCCATGCAAAAAAAGTGGAGGGTTGCAGGTAATGACAACGTAAAATTTGTCAAAATAATCATGACATGAATCCTTTAAATCATTGTGTTAACGCTGGGCGTCCCCAAGCGTAACAGATGACTGAATACAAAAAAATGCTAGAGTCGTGATCTATGGAAATAAGTTTCTACATCTGATGGCAAAGAAGTTAAAAACTAAAATTAGATCTTGAATATGGTACTTTTAGTAGATTAATGGAATTAATAGATATTATATTCATGAAAGATAAATATTTTATGTGTTCAAAACTAAATGGGTTGGTGAGAAGGCCAAAGAGATTGATAGTTTAGGTTTTAAACTTTGGTATTGGTGTCGAACTGAAATTAGAAAAGGTGTGATAAAAAAAGTTTGAAGGATAATGTTATAAGTATTAATAGATGTGGAGATAATTATAAATTTTAAAGATTATTGTTGATACCAAGATTATCATATTATAAGTGTATGCTCTCAAGTAGGTTTGGAGGTAAAGAAAAAAAAATTTTGGAATAAATTAGATTAATAAGATACCCTCAAGAAAAAGTATTTATTGGAAGAGATTTAAATATATTTAGTAGAAGATTTTAAAAGTATTCACTACATTATGGAGTGACTATTAAGAAGACTATATTAGATTTTTTATAATTTTTATAGTTGTTAATACTTTTTTAAGAAAAGAGATGAATATATTATTACTTATAAAATGGATCTAGTAAAACACAGATTGATTATTTTCCGATAAGAAAAATAGATCGCTTAAATTATAAAGATTGTAAGGTCATATTAAAAGTGAAATTTTAAGTACAACATCGACAATTAGTTTTAGATTTTAAGATGAAAGATTGTAAGAGAAAAATAAACTAAATTATTGTCCAGGATTAGATGGGGATACTTAAAGAACACAAATAAAAATATTTTAAGAGCAAGCCAAGATATTAGAATTTGGGGTGTTCATAAAGAAGAGCGTTATTAAAAAAAATATCAGTGATATTAAGCAAGAGCTTAAAGATGTGCTTGGAGAATCAAAAGGAAAAGCTTCTTTAATAAGAATAGTTGGTGATGAGTCGAAAAAAAGATAAGAAATAAGAAGATTGTTATAAAACTTGGTTTAGATGTAAAAATGGAGGAAAGATATAAAGTCTAGAGATTAAGAAAGAATATATGATGCAAAAAATTTAGCTTTTAGTGATTTATTCAATAGATTAGATACCAAAGAAGGTAAAGGATGTATGTATAAGTTAGCAAAGAGATAGGAGAAGTAAAGACAGTTCAGTGAGGGGTATTAAGGATGAAAATAATAAAGTGCTTTTCTTAGAAAAGATATTGAAAATAGGTGGATGAGATATTTTGATAAACTTTTCAATGAATGATCCGAAGACGATTGATTTTAGTAATAAATCTAAACAAAAAATAGAGAATTTCATTTCTATCGTCAGATTAGTAAATCAAGTTAGTGAAGCTTTAAAGAAAATGAAATGTGGAAAAGCAGAGAGATAATATTCCAATGATGTGTGTGGAAATGTTTAGGAGATCAAGGAATTTCTTGGCTTACAAATCTTTTAATGTTATTTTAAAGACCAAAAAAAGAGATGAGAGTGGAGAAAGAGTCTATTGGTTCCTATATTTAAGAATAAAGGTGATGCACAAGAGTGTGCAAATTATAGAGGAATTAAGTTAATGTGCCATACATTAAAATTATGGGAGAGAGTAATGAGCATAAGTTATACTGAAGTTTCACAATCGCTTTGGTTTCATGCGTGTAGATATATTATTGATGCTATACATTTGTTAAGAGGTTTAATAGAGAAGCATAGAAAGTAAGGATCTACATTTGATATTTATTGATTTAGAGAAATGTTCTTTGAGAGTTCTAACGAAAGGAGTTAATATTGATTATATTCAAGTCATTAAGGATATGTAGTCGTACTTGTGTCCAAACACAAGGAGGATTGACAAAATATTTTCCTATTTTTGGATTACATCAAGGATCAACATTAAGCCCTTATCTTTTTTTACTTTTGTTATGGATGTTCTTACGAGGCATTTACAAGAAGATGTACCTTGGTGTATGTTTTTTCGATGACATTCTTCTTGTTGATAAGACTAGAGGGAGTCCAACGAAACTTGAATTATGGAGGTCAACTTTAGAGTCTAAAGGTTTTCGTTTAAGTAGATCTAAACTGAATATATGGAGTGTAATTTTAGTTGTAGAAGTTTTAGTGATAGTGTTGTGACTTTAGATCAAGTCATTAATAAGAGTGGATTGATATTTAGGCTCTATTGTTCAAAATGATGGTGAAATAGATGGAGATGTTATTAGTAGAATTCAAGTTGGATGGTTGAAGTGGAGGAATGCATCCGCCTATTATGTGATAGAAAAGTTCCACTTAAACTTAAGGAAAATTTTACAATATGGTGGTAAGACCAATGACTTATGGTGCGAATGTTGGCCAATAAAAGAGAAGCATAAGACTAAGTTAAGTGTTACAGAGATGAGGATGCTTAGGTGGATGAGTGGCTTTACTCGAGAGATAGAATGCAAAATGAGTATGTTCGGGAAAAGTTGGAGTAGCCAGGGTAGATAAGATTAGGGAGAGTCGCCTTTAGATGGTTTGGCCACATAAAGCGTCCAATGAGATTAGAGAGTAGATGCATTAGCTTATGTTAAGAAAGGTGAGGTAGACCTAAAAGACTTGGTTAAGATGTATAAAAAATGATCTTAGTATACTTGAATTAGATGAGAATTTGACACATAATAGACACAATGGAGACGAAGGATTCATGTAGCACCCACCTAGTGGGATTAAGGCTTATGTTGTTATTGTTGTTGTTTTATAGTATGTCGACTTTTGAAATAATTTAAAGAGAAGAATTTTAATTATTTTATTTTATTTTTTTGTACAATTATGTGATATAGACTATAATAATTAATTTTAAGTAGATTACAAACAAGAAAAAAGAAAAGAAAAAAAAGAAAATAAAATCAAGTATTAATTAACTTTTATTTAAGGAAAATTTATAAATCAATCACTTTATATATATATATATATATATATATTTATAATTTAATTATCCTCTTTATTTTTTTGAACAATCGGATTCATGTATTTATATGTCAGGATCAAATCTGTGAGAATTTTACAAAAATAAAAAATATGAGTTGAGCTTTGTTATGAATTTCAATATTTTAAGGTCGATTTGAAAAATTAAGATTACAGGTGATTAATTTGTAAATATAGACGAATAGGGTGATTGAATGTAAAAATTTTTTATTTAAATTAAGTTGATTTTAAAATAATAATAAATATAAATTTAAGTTAATTCAAATTTTCATAAACTTCATGCATTTAATGCAAAGGATGATATTAAGAGATTATGATGCTTTTTTTCTTAGAGTATTAGTTAGTCTAATTGGCAACTGACTTTGAAAGTTGTCAAAACTTTGAGCTTAAGGGTGCATTTTGAACTGTTACAGTTCTAAAAATAAGTAGTGAAAGAAATGCTACAAAAAAAGTTGTTATCATATCTACAAATTTTATTATTTAAAGAAAGTTAGGCTGTAACTTTTTATATAATCAAAATATGTATATATATATTCTGTCTTGATAATGAATGCTAAACACATCTAAATTTTGTATTATTACATCTTAGAGAATAAATACCTCTGCTCTTCTTGACACAGTTAGTTAGAGAGATTTTGCTGGTATTAATAAAAAGGAATTTAAATACTCATTTTATTATAAATATTCATATATATTTTTATGATTGAAGGAGGTTGATATTATTCTACTGCAAAACGTGGATTTTGAATTTTTTTTTTTTAAAATACAAATGAGATTGTGATTTAGGATTAAAAGAGAGGTGAGAGTAGAACAGACCGAGACCTAAATAGGTGAGCAATTTGAGTAAAATTAATTTCAAAGGAGTATCTAATCTCAATTTTAAGAACAAATTTATATATTAAAATAAAATAAAGAATAAAAATAATTTTTTAAAAAATTAATAATTAATTTGATTATCTCATATAAAAAAATATTATTAACATATAAACCAAAAGTTTTATTTTAATAAAAATTCATCACCGTTTATAACCATACAAGAAAAAAAAACTCCACAATTTTATGAAAATTAAAAATATCATTAGATATTATAGAACATATCCTACCATTGATTTTGTTTTAAGTTATTGATGCAGGGCATCATCGTCACCATCGTCGACGCCATCATCATAAAGCTTAAATGAATGATTTGGCTTTTTATAATTTAAGTTATGTATTATTGGGCTTTTATATTTTGTATATGTCTTGAGTTTATATGTATTATTCTTAGTCATAGTCATTATTATTGGCTTTTATATTTTGTATATGTCTTGATTATATGTATTGGCTATTCTATCATACCTACGAGTCATAGGTATGGAATAAGTGGTAGGTTTGATAATGATGGTAGGTTTGATAGTAGGGTTTAGTGATAATTAGCAGTAGTTATGATTGTTAGGTTTGAGTTTGGAGTTAGGTTTGAGTATTCTTAACTCTCCTTTCATTCCTATAAATAGGGAGACTCTTGTAATGCTTTGCTTGAATTTGGAATGAAAGTTATCTTCTTAAATTTCTTTTACTATTCTTTTGTGTGCTTTCCTCTTGAGTGATGACTACTTGAGTGTGTGAGTTCACAACCCTTAGAGAAGGACTTACAAGGAACGCGATCTCCACAAATGACCGCTTTGTAGAGGTCGACTTCAACTTATCCCCGCTCACGGGTTATTTTAAATCATTAGGTTAGATCGTTCATAACTTTTCGCTTATTTCTTTGCACTTATAAGATTGGATCTCTAGTGTGGTTGACATAACTTTAACTAAGGTCTTTTCAACTTCACTAAATTTATAATATTGTGAATGTGCTCAATAGTAGTGTGCATTTATCATTACTCTTTGTGAGGATTTAAGAATTATCGGTAATAAATATCATATCATAAAAGCACTGTCCTACATCATATTTGGTATCCAAGTATGTTTCTTTGGGAACATCTTGTTTAGTATTGAGTTTTATTTTACATTAGAGTAATCTTGCAATTCCTTGTTAAAAAAATCATATAAAATTTTATCTAATTAGAGCATTACTTTTAATTGTGTCTTTGATTTCATTACATTGCATTTAAAAACAATAAAAAATTAATTAAGTATTTATTTATATTAATATTTTAAAAGAATATCATCATGTCAACTCGTAGTGGTCATAGATATCAAGATCAATCCTTAGATGAAAACATAATTCCTATGAATTTTACTAGAAAAAATAGAAAAGCTTACCCTTATGCACCAACAAACCTATAATGAATTCCAAAAATGATTTGAAGCCTTAGAACAAAAAGTTGGTAGGCTTACAACACATTCACCAGAAACTAACCCAATCTTAGAACACCAACTTGAAGAGAGAGAAGGTCATCATGTTGATCCTGCCTCTTCCTCTCCACCTCATCCACATTCTCCTATTAGACCTGATCGCCCAGGAACAACTTTAATGAATATTCCGACTTTGATGAGGTATTTCCTCACCCACCTCATCGAATATAAAGACAATTAAGACGAGATGAAGGTTATGCTCATCTAACTCCTTATGAGCATTATCCTCGACACGAAGAGCCATTACCTAATTTTGTTGCCCCGCATCGTACACTTAGAGAACCTGATGATGATGTTATTCGTAGGGTTAAGATTGATCCACCTACTTTTGATGGAATTTGATCCTAAAATTTTCTTAGATTGGTTAGTAGACATGGACCAATATTTTGATTGGATGCCCATGTCGAAGAAAAACAAGTTCGTTTTCATGAAACTAGTCATGCTAAGACTTATTGGATTAATCTCACACGAAAATATCAACGACAGGACAACCACCTATTTCTTGGGATGAAATGAAAGAAATTTTAAAGCAAAAAATATGTACCATTAAATTTTCATGATCAACTTATGGATGAAATGACTACGCTTAAACAAGGATCTTTAAGTTGTTGAGTATATGACATGGTTTGATGAATTGATGACGTTGTGATGTTAGAGAGGATCACCGACAATCTCTAGATTTAGATCCGGCTACGAACGATATTCGTAATGAAATGATAACTCGAGAAATTTATTCTCTTGAGGATGCATTTCGAGTGGCGACTCAAATTGAACAATATCTTAGATCACAACCTTATATTCACAACTTCATCTACAAATAACTCTCAATCGTTAACCCTCCTACTTTAGTAGTTCCTAAAGGACCTAGTGAAACAAAGGAAAAGCTTTAGTGGGAACATCTAGCTCTAAGACTTCTAGCATTACTTGTTTTAAAAAATTGGTCACTATGCAAGTACTTGTCCTCGCCAAACTTACACTTAGATTATGAAAATGAGGATCAACAAAATGAAAATAATGATAATCAAATTGGACCCTTGTGAAGAAGCTAGTGATGCAGAAGATGCATTAGATGAGTCTCATATAGCTGTTATGCATTGTGTGTTAGCAACCCCACGAGCTAATAATGATTGGAGGCGCACATCAATTTTCCACACTTATTTTAAGAGTGGTGAAAAGACGTGTAAGTTAATCATTGATAGTGGCAGTTGCATGAATGTTATTGCTACCTCTGCTTTAGCTAGGATGAAGCTCACCCCAGAGACCCACCCACAGCCTTATAAGGTCGCTTGGGTAGATAAGACCTCTATCTCTATATCTCAACGTTATCTTGTACCCATTCAATTAGAAGAATATAGTGATAAAATTTGGTGTGATATTCTTCCGATGGATGTTGCTCATATACTTTTAGGTAGACCTTGACTTTTTGATATGGATGTCACAAATTATGATCTAATACATATGCTTTTAGTTTTCAAGGCAAGAGAATTGTCCTAAACCCATAAGCCTAAAGAGGTCACTCCACTTCAACCCCAAAATTCTTCTCCACCCATCAAAGAAATCCCTACATATTATTAATAAACATCAATTTCAACAAGAGATTAATGGGAATATCATTTTGCATTAGTTGTCTAACCTCTCAAAATCAACCTTATGTTAAATCATTCCCATCAAGTACGTGAACTTTTATTGGAATATCAAGATATTTGTCTGAAGAACTTCTAGTGAGCTTCCCCATTAAGAAGTATCCAACATGCCATAGAGCTAATTCTCATCACTCCCAAATTTGCCACATTATCGTATGAACCCAAATGAACATGAGCTAAAACAACAAATTGATGATTTATTATCAAAAGGGTTTATTAGGGAAAGTTTATCTCCATGCTACTGCTCTTCTTACCCCAAAGAAAGATGGTAGTTGCATATGTGTGTAGATAGCTTATAAATAAAATCAATGTTAAGTATAGGTTTCCCATACATAGACTTGATGACATGTTAGATATGATGGTTTGGATCAATAGTTTTCTAAAATTGATCTTAGAAGTGGATATCATCAAATTCATTATGAGAGAGGTGATGAATGGAAAACCGCATTCAAGACAAAAGATGGTTTGTATGAATAGCTAGTAATGCCTTTTGGATTGACTAATGCTCCACGTACATTTATGCGAGTAATGACTCATATCTTACGGCCATTCATTGGAAAATTTTAGTTATGTACTTTGATGATATTTAAATTTTAGTCAAACTAAGAGCATCATGAGAAACATTTACGACAAGTCTTTGAAGTGCTTGCGTGAAGAAAGACTATATGTTCACTTAAAAAATGCTCATTTACTCTTGATAATCTTCTTAGGATTCATTATTTCTTGTGATGGCATCTCTGCATCCCAAAAAAATTATTATTCAAGAGTGGCCTACCCCAACCACAATTCATGGTGTATGTAGCTTTCATGGGTTAGCCACATTTTATGAAGGTTTATTCGTGGATTTAGCACTATTATACCCGAACTCAATGTCAAAAAAAAAGGAGACTTTGTTTGGACAAAGGCATTTACATTCTCTAAAATTAAAGAACTTTTAACAAGTCCACCGATATTACAAATGCCAAATTTTAACAAAGTATTTGAGGTATCATGTGATGCTTCTAGAGTTGGTATTGGAGGTGTTCTTAAATAAGAAGGTCATCCTATTGCTTTCTTTAGTGAAAAATTAAATGAAGCGCATCAACGATATTCCACATATGATCGCAGTCGGTCGTCATCCAAACTTTACGTTATTGACATTATCTTCTTTCACGAATTTATACTTTATTCGATCAAGCTTAAATATCTAAACACCCAAAAGAAACTTAGTTCTCACATCATGCAAAATGGGTTCAATTTCTTCAAGAATATACGTTTGTTCTTAAACATAAATGTGTCGAGAACAAAGTTGCGATGCCTTAAGTAGAATATGTATATTATTAAATACCATGAGTGTGAAGGTTCTTGGATGGTTAAAGATGATTATCCTAATTGTAAAGATTTTCAACAAATTTTGAATCTTTGAAATTTAATGTTTCAATTAATAGTCAGATTATCAAATACGAGATGGCTATCTCTTTCGTGGCACACAACTATGTATCCCCGATTCATCACTTCGAAATTTTCTTGTTGAGGAAATTCATTCAGGAGGTGTATCTGGTCATTTTGGTCGTGATAAGATAATAGCTATGATGGAGGATAGGTTCTTTTGGCCTAGTCTTAAGAAAGATGTTGCTCATCAGCCCAATGTCACTGCCAAGTAGCAAAAAAGTGGAAAATAAAATTATGGTCATACACACCACTCCCAATCCCCACAAACCTTGGGAAGATCTTAGTATGGACTTCATCTTAGGATTACCTCGATGTACAACATTTTGACTCTATTCTAGTAGTTGTTGACCGATTCTCTAAAATGGCACACTTCATTCCATGTTATAAGATATCGATGCCTCACATATAGCGACAATTTTCTTTCGGTGAGATAGTTACATGGACTACCTAAGACAATTGTGTCTCATCGATGTTTTTTATGAGCTATTTTGGAAAACTTTATGGAAAAAGCTTGGCACAAAACTCTTATTTTCTACGACTTACCACCCTCAAACGATGGACAAACAAGTTGTTAATAGAAGCTTAGGAAATTTACTTAGGTGTATAGTGACCATCATACTACTAGTTGGAACCTAGTTCTTCCTATTGAGTTTGCTTATAACAGTCAATTAATAGGTCAACAGGTATGAGTCCTTTCCATATTGTAACTGGTTATGATCCAAGAAAACTAATTGATCTTGTTGAATTGCACTGTAACATATAGGTCTAGTGCATTTGCATCTTCATTTGCACAAAGCATGCATGATTTACATCGTGAAATTCAACAAAAACTTACTCTGAGTTATGATAAATATAAAGCTAATGTTGATGCACATAGATGATATGTAAAATTTAATGAGGGAGATTTGGTTCTTGTTAAAGTTAGACCTGAGAGATTTCAACTGGAACTCTTAAGAAATTAACTCTCAAGAGATCTGGTCCTTATAAAGTTGTGAGGAAGATAAATGATAATGCTTATGAAA
Organism: Cymbidium sinense; assembly: GCA_021442155.1. Classification (NCBI taxonomy): domain Eukaryota; kingdom Viridiplantae; phylum Streptophyta; class Magnoliopsida; order Asparagales; family Orchidaceae; genus Cymbidium; species Cymbidium sinense. Next base: position 42,476,721 of record CM038228.1, read on the forward strand.
TAGATCTTCTAATTAATGCTGGAATTTCTCCAATATTTAATGTATCAGATTTAACGTTGTACCATGGGCAAGCCATGGATGATACTATTCCCTCTGCAAATAGTACTGACATGCAGGTTCATACTTCATCATCGACTCCTATACCATCTCGCCACTTAAGATCACATCGTCCAGATCAAATTTTAGAAGACCAGATTATCATCACATCTGATGGGGGCACTCAAAGGTTTCTCGTTCGTTGGAAAGGTCTTTCTCCACTTGATGATTCATGGCTTACATTTGATGAGTTATATCAACTAGACTCATAATTATTACAAGAGTACTTGGATTTTCATTCTCCAGAGGAGAATCCTTTAAAGCCGGGGAGTGCTGATGCAGGGCATCATCGTCACCATCGTCGACGCATCATCATAAAGCTTAAATGAATGATTTGGCCTTTTGTTATAATTTAAGTTATGTATTATTGGGCTTTTATATTTTGTATATGTCTTGAGTTTATATGTATTGGGCTATTCTTATGTCATGGCCCATGAGTCATTATTATTGGGCTTTTATATTTTGTATATGTCTTGAGCTTATATGTATTGAGCTATTCTTATGTCATGGCATGAGTCATTGTAGTAGGTATGGAATGAGTGGTAGGTTTGATAATGGTGGTAGGTTTGATAGTAGTGGTGGTAGGTAGTTATGATGGTGTTAGGTTTGAGTTTGGAGTTAGGTTTGAGTATTCTTAACTCTCCTTTCATTCCTATAAATAGGGAGACTCTTGTAATGCTTTGCACTTGAATTTGGAATGAAAGTTATCTTCTTAAATTTCTTTTACTATTCTTTTGTATGCTTTCCTCTTGAGTGACGGACTACTTGAGTGTGTGAGTTCACAACCCTTAGAGAAGGACTTCTAAGGAAGGAACGCGATCTCCACAACGATGAACTATTTGTAGAGGTCGACTTCAACTTATCCCTCGCCGGGTTATTTTAAATCGTACTGTTAGATCGTTCATAACTTTTCGGTTATTTCTTTGCATTTATAAGATTCAGATCTTTAGTGTGGTTGACATAACTTTAACTAAGGTCTTTTCAACTTCACTAAATTTATAATATTGTGAATGTGCTCAATAGTAGTGTGCATTTATCATTACTCTTTGTGAGGATTTAAGAATTATCGATGTAATAAACATCATATCATAAAAGCACCCGTGTCCTACATCATATTTGGTATCGACCAAGTATGTTTCTTGGGAACATCTTGTTTAGTATTGAGTTTTATTTTTGCATTAGAGTAATCTTGCAATTCCTTGTTAAAAAAATCATATAAAATTTTTATCTAATTAGAGCATTTACTTACTTTTAATCGTGTCTTTGATTTCATTACATTGCATTTAAAAAAATAAAAAAATAATTAAGTATTTGTTTATATTAATATTTTAAAAGAATATCATCATGTCAACTCACAGTGGTCATAGATATCAAGATCAATCCTTAGATGAAAAACATGATTCCTATGAATTTTTACTAGAAAAATAGAAAAGCTTACCCTTATGCACCAACAAACTTTAATGAATTCCAAAAGATTTGAAGCCTTAAAACAAAAGTTGGTAGGCTTACAACACATTCACCGTAAAACTAACCCAATCTTAGAACACCAACTTGAAGAGAGAAAAGGTCATCATGTTGATCCTGTCTCTTCCTCTCCCACCTCATCCACATTCTCCTATTAGACCAGACGCCTCTAGGAACAACTTTAATGAATATCACGAGTTTGATGAGGTACTTCCTCACCCACCTCATCGAATAGGGACAATTAAGACGAGATGAAGGTTATGCTCATCGAACTCCTTATGAGCATTATCCTCGACATTACGAAGAGCCATTACCTAATTTTGTTGCCCCGCGTCATACACTTAGAGAACCTGATGATGATGTTAGGGTTAAGATTGATCCACCTACTTTTGATGGTCGACTTGATCCTAAAATTTTCTTAGATTGGTTAGTAGACATGGACCAATATTTTGATTGGATGCCCATGTCAAGAAAGACAAGTTCGTTTTTTGCATGAAACTAACTAGTCATGCAAAGACTTATTGGATTAATCTCACACGAAAATATCAATGATTAGGACAATCACCTATTGCTTCTTGGGATGAAATGAAAGAAATTTTAAAGCAAAAATATGTACCATTAAATTTTCATGATCAACTTATGGATGAAATGACTACGCTTAAACAAGGATCTTTAAGCATATTGAGTATATGACACGCTTTGATGATGACCCATTGTGATGTTAGAGAGGATCACCGCACAATCTCTAGATTTAGATCCGGTTACAATTGATATTTGTAATGAAATGATAACTCGAGAAATTTATTCTCTTGAGGATGCATTTGAGTCTCAAATTGAACAATATCTTAGATCACAACCTTATGTTTATTCATAACTTCATCTACAAATAACTCTCAATCGTGTTAACCCTCCTACTTTAGTAGTTCCTAAAGGACCCAAAGGAAACAAAAGGAAAAGCTTTAGTGGGAACATCTAGCTCTAAGACTTCTAGCATTACTTGTTCTACATGTGGTAAAATTGGTCACTATGCAAGTACTTGCCCTCGAAACTTACACTTAGATTATAAAAATGAGGATCAACAAAATGAAAATAATGATAATCAAATTGCAGTTGACCCTTGTGAAGAAGCTAGTGATGCAGAAGATGCATTAGATGAGTCTCATATAGCTATTATGCGTTGTGTGTTAGCAACCCCACGAGCTAATAATGATTGGAGGTGCACATTAATTTTTCACACTTATTTTAAGAGTGGTGAAAAGACGTAAGTTAATCATTGATAGTGGAAGTTGCATGAATGTTATTGCTACCTCGCTTTAGCTAGGATGAAGCTCACCAGAGACCCACCCAGCCTTATATAAGGTCGGGTAGATAAGACCTATCTCTATATCTCAACGCGTTGTCTGCACCCATTCAATTAGGAGAATATAGTGATAAAATTTGGTGTGATGTTCTTCCGATGGATGTTGCTCATATACTTTTAGGTAGACCTTGGCTTTTTGATATGGATGTCACAAATTATGGGCGATCTAATACATATGCTTTTAGTTTTCAAGGCAAGAGAATTGTCCTAAACCCAGCTAAGCCTAAAGAGGTCACTCCACTTCAACCCCAAAATTCTTCTCCACCCATCGAAAAGAAATCCCTACATATTATTAATAAACATCAATTTCAACAAGAGATTAATGGGAATATCATTTTTGCATTAGTTGTCCTAACCTCAAAATCAACCTTATGTTAAATCATTCTCATCACGCGTGAACTTTTATTGGAATATCAAGATATTTGTCCCAAGAACTTCCTAGTGAGCTTCCCCATTAAGAAGTATCCAACATGCCATAGAGCTAATTCCGGATCATCACTCCCAAATTTGCCACATTATCATATGAACCCAAATGAACATGCAGAGCTAAAATAACAAATTGATGATTTATTATCAAAAGGGTTTATTAGGGAAAGTTTATCTCCATGCGCAGTGCCTGCTCTTCTTACCCCAAAGAAAGATGGTAGTATGTGTGTGATAGTCGTTATAAATAAAATCATCAAGTAGAGGTTTCCCATACATAGACTTGATGACATGTTAGATATGATGGTCGGATCAATAGTTTTCTAAAATTGATCTTAGAAGTGGATATCATCAAATTCGTATGAGAGAAGGTGATGAATGAAAAATCGCATTCAAGACAAAAGATGGTTTGTATGAATGGCTAGTAATGCCTTTTGGATTGACTAATGCTCCAAGTACATTTATGCGAGTGATAACTCATATCTTACGGCCATTCATTGGAAAATTTTTAGTTATGTACTTTGATGATATTTTAATTTTTAGTCAAACTAAGAGCGATCATGAGAAACATTTACGACAAATCTTTGAAGTGCTTCGTGAAGAAAGACTATATGTTCACTTAAAAAAAATGCTCATTTATGACGTCTTCAGGAATCTTCTTAGGATTCATTATTTCTTGTGATGGCATCTCTCAGATCCGAAAAAATTAGTATTCAAGAGTGGCCTACCCCAACCACAATTCATGGTGTAATGAAGCTTTCATGGGTTAGCCACATTTTATCGAAAGTTTATTCGTGGATTTAGCACTATTATGTCCCGGTAACTCAATGTCGAAAAAAGGAGACTTTGTTTGGGCAAAGGCCGATGCATTCTCATAAAGAACTAAAGAACTTAACAAGTCCACCATATTACAAATGCCAAATTTTAACAAAGTATTTGAGGTATCATGTGATGCTTCGAGTTGGTATTGGAGGTGTTCTTAAACAAGAAGGTCATCCTATTGCTTTCTTTAGTGAAAAATTAAATGAAGCGCAACAATATTCCACATATGATCGTGACGTATGTCATTATTCAAACTTTACGTTATTGGCGAGATTATCTTCTTTCAGAGAATTTATACTTTATTCGATCACAAGCTCTTAAATATCTAAACACCCAAAAGAAACTTAGTTCTCCATGCAAAATGGGTTCAATTTCTTCAAGAATATACGTTTGTTCTTAAACATAAATAGTCGAGAACAAAGTTGCGTGATGCCTTAAGTAGAATATGTATATTATTAAATACCATGAGTGTGAAGGTTATTGGATTCGAAAAAGTTAAAGATGATTATCCTAATTGTAAAGATTTTCAACAAATTTTTGAATCTTTGAAATTTAATGTTTCAATTAATAGTCCAGATTATCAAATGATGGCTATCTCTTTCGTGGCACAACTATGTATCCCCGATTCATCACTTCAAATTTTCTTGTTGAGGAAATTCATTCGTGAGGTGTATCGGTCATTTTGGTCGTGATAAGATAATAACTATGATGGAGGATAGGTTCTTTTGGCCTAGTCTTAAGAAAGATGTTGCTCATATCATTGCCCAATGTCGCATTCTGCCAAGTAGCAAAAAGTAGAAAACAAAATTATGGTCTATACACACCACTCCCAATCCCCCACAAACCTTGGGAAGATCTTAGTATGGACTTCATCTTAGGATTACCTCGACCTGCAACGCTTTTGACTCTATTCTAGTTGTTGACCGATTCTCTAAAATGGCACACTTCATTCCATGTTATAAGACATCGATGCCTCACACATATAGCGACAATTTTCTTTCGTGAGATAGTTCGCTTATATGGACTACCTAAGACAATTGTGTCTGATCGTGATGTAAGGTTTATGAGCTATTTTTGGAAAACTTTATGGAAAAAGCTTGGCACAAAACTCTTATTTTCTACAGCTTACCACCCTCAAACAAATGGACAAACTGAAGTTGTTAATAGAAGCTTAGAAAATTTACTTAGGTGTCTAGTGACCGACCATACTACTAGTTGGAACCTAGTTCTTCCTACCGAGTTTGCTTATAGCTCAATTAATAGGTCAACCGATGAGTCCTTTTCATATTGTAACCGGTTATGATCCAAGAAAACTAATTGATCTGTTGAATTGTAAATATAGGTCTAGTGCATTTGCATCTTCATTTGCACAAAGCATGCATGATTTACATCGTGAAAAATAAAAACTTACTCGAAGTTTTGATAAATATAAAGCTAATGTTGATGCACATATACGATATGTAAAATTTAATGAGGGAGATTTGGTTCTTGTTAAAGTTAGACCCGAGAGATTTCCAACTGGAACTCTTAAGAAATTAACTCTCAAGAGATCTGGTCCTTATAAAGTTGTAAGGAAGATAAATGATAATGCTTATGAAATAGATCTTCCAATGAATGGAATTTCTCCAATATTTAATGTATCGATTTAACATTGTACCATGGGCAAGCCATGGATGATACTATTCCCTCTGCAAATAGTACTGACATGCAGGTTCATACTTCATCATCGACTCCTATACCATCTCACCGCTTAAGATCACATCGCCCGATCAAATTTTAGAAGACCGATTATCATCACATCCGATGGGGCACTCAAAGGTTTCTCGCTCGTTGGAAAGGTCTTTCTCCACTTGAAGATTCATGGCTTACATTTGATGAGTTACATCAACTAGACTCACAATTATTACAAGAGTACTTGATTTTCATTCTCCGTGAGGAGAATCCTTTAAAGTCGGGAGGCCGATGGCATCATCGTCATCGTCGCCATCATCATAAAGCTTAAATGAATGATTTGGCCTTTTGTTATAATTTAAGTTATGTATTATTGGGCTTTTATATTTTGTATATGTCTTGAGTTTATATGTATTGGGCTATTCTTATGTCATGGCCCATGAGTCATTATTATTGGGCTTTTATATTTTGTATATGTCTTGAGCTTATATGTATTGAGCTATTCTTATGTCATGTAGAGTCATGAGTAGGTATGGAATGAGTGGTTTGATAATGGTGGTAGGTTTGATAGTAGGTGGTGGTGGTAGTGATGGTGTTAGGTTTGAGTTTGGAGTTAGGTTTTGAGTATTCTTAACTCTCCTTTCATTCCTATAAATAGGGAGACTCTTGTAATGCTTTTGAATTTGGAATGAAAGTTATCTTCTTAAATTTCTTTTACTATTCTTTTGTGTGCTTTCCTCTTGAGTGACGGACTACTTGAGTGTGTGAGTTCACAACCCTTAGAGAAGGACTTCTAAGGAAGGAACGCGATCTCCACAACGACAGACTGTTTGTAGAGGTCGACTTCAACTTATCCCCGCTTCGCTGTTGGTTATTTTAAATCTGTTACAGGTTAGATCGTTCATAACTTTTCAGTTATTTCTTTGCACTTATAAGATTCAGATCTCTAGTGTGGTTGACATAACTTTAACTAAGGTCTTTTCAACTTCACTAAATTTATAATATTGTGAATGTGCTCAATAGTAGTGTGCATTTATCATTACTCTTTGTGAGGATTTAAGAATTATCGGTGTAATAAACATCATATCATAAAAGCACCCGTGTCCTACATCAGTTATAATTCAATAAAAATTTAACCCGCTTTTATTATCTATCTAAGCAATCATTTGATTAATATATATCTTTATAGAATAAAAATTATAAGTATTATTTTAAAAAATTTCCATTTTTTCTTCACAAAATTAAACAACAACAACAACAACAATAACAACAAGCCTTAATCCCACTAGGTAATTACATGAATTCTTCGCCTCCATTGTGTCCTATTATGTGTCAAATTCTCATTTAATTCAAGTATATTAAGATCATTTTTATACATCTTAATCAAGTCTTTTAGGTCTACCTCTTTCTTAACATAAGGCAAATCTAATGCATCTACTCTCCTAATTGGGTCATGACGCTTTATGTGGCCAAACCATCTAAGGCAACTCCCTAATCTTATCTACCACCTGAGCTACTCCAACTTTTTCCTAACATACTCATTTTGCATTCTATCTCTAAGAGTAAAGCCACTCATCCACTGAGCATCCTCATCTCGCAACACTTAACTTAGTCTTATGCTTCTCTTTTTGCACCATAAGTCATTGGTGGTCTTACCACCATCTTATAAAATTTTCTCTTAAGTTTAAGTGGAACTTTTCTATCACATAATAGCCGATGCATTCCTCCACTTCAACCATCCAACTTGAATTCTAATAACATCTCCATCTATTTCACCATCATTTTGAACAATAGAACCTAAATATCTCACTCACTCTTATTAATGACTTGATCACCTAAAGTCACAACACTACCACTAAAACTTCCACAACTAAAATTACACTCCATATATTCGCTTTAGATCTACTTAAACAAAACCTTTAGACTCTAACATAATTCAAGTTCGTTGGACTCTCTCTCTAGTCTTATCAACAAGAAGAATGTCATCAGGAAAAATCATACACCAAGGTACATCTTCTTGTAAATGCCTCGTAAGAACATCCATAACTAAAGTAAAAAAGATAAGGGCTTAATGTTGATCCTTGATGTAATCTAACCAAGTAGGAAAATATTTTGTCAATCCTCCTTGTGTTTGGACACAAGTAATGTTTCTAGTATACATATCCTTAATGACTTGAATATAACCAATATTAACTCCTTTCTATTCTAGAACTCTCCAAAGAACATCTCTTGAGACTTTTCATAAGCTTTCTCTAAATCAATAAATATCATATGTAGATCCTTCTTACTTTCTCTATGCTTCTCCATCAAACCTCTTAACAAATGTATAGCATCCATAGTAGATCTACCGGCATGAAACCAAACTGATTGTGAGAAACTTTGTATCAAATCATGCCTATGCTCATTCTCCCATAATTTTAATGTATGGCACATTAACTTAATTCCTCATAATTTGCACACTCTTGTGCATCATCTTTATTCTTAAATATAGGAACCAACAAACTCTTTCTCCACTCATCTCGCATCTTTTAGTCTTTAAAATAACATTAAAAGATTTGTAAGCCAAGAAATTCCTTGATCTCCTAAACATTTCCATTCTATTGGAATATTATCCGCCCCACATTTCATTTTCTTTAAAGCTTCACTAACTTCGTAATTACTAATACGATAAAATGAAATTGTCTATTTTGTTTAGGGTATTAAGGTTGCTAAAATCAATCACTTTCAGATCCTTCATTGAAAAGTTTATCAAAATACCTCATCCACTTATTTTAATATCTTTTTAAGAAAAGCATTTTATTATTTTCATCCTTAATACCCCTCACTTGAACTATATCTTTACTTCTCCTATCTCTTTGGCTAACTTATACATATCTTTCACCTTCTAAATCTAATTACATTGCTTTCTTAGAATCTCTGCCACTTTATATCTTTCCCAATTCTCGTTTTACATCTAAACCAAGTTTTATAGCAATGCTTCTTTTCTTATATTTTCTTGCACACTCCACCACCAACTATTCTTATTAAAGAAGTTTTCCTTTTGATTCTCCAAGCACTTTTTAACTTAATTTCACTTGATATTTTTTTCCCACATAACGTAATAGCTTCCTGAACATCCCAAATTCTAATTTCTTGTAGCTTGCTCTAAAATATTTTTATTTGTGTTCTTTAAGTGTCCCCATCTAATCTAGGACAATAATTTAATTTATTTTTTCTCTTACAACCTTTCATCTTAAAATCTAAAACTAATGTCGAATTCTTAAAATTTCACTTGGAATGACCTTACAATCTTAACAATCTAAACGATCTATTTTTTTTATCAAAATAATCAATTTAGCAGATCCATTTTATAAGTAATAATATGTTCATCTCTTTTCTTAAATAAAGTATTAGAAACTACAAAATCAAGCTAGATAAAATCTAATATAGTCTACCTTTTTCATTAGTTACTCCAAATCCATAACCATACTTTTGAAATCTTCTACCACTCTACCAACATGTCCATTTAAATCTCCTCCAATAAATACTTTTCTTCAAGAAGTATCTTTGTATTAATCCCTCTAATTCATTCCAAAATTTTCTTTTGAGCTTACCTCCAAACCTACTTGAGGAGCATAGACACTTATAACATTGATAATCTTAGTATCAACAATCTTTAAAGCTATAATTCTATCTCCACATCTATTAATACTTATAACATTATCCTTCAAACTTTTATCTATAATCACACCTACACCATTTCTAGTTCGATTTTTCAATACCAAAGTTTAAAACCTAAACTATCAATCTCCTTCCTGAACCCATTTAGTTTCTTGAACACATAAAATATTTATCTTTCTATGAACCATAATATCTATTAATTCTATTTATTTACCAAGAGTACCTATATTCCAAGATCCTAACCTAATTCTAGTTTCATGGACTAACTTATTTGTCACAAGATCCGTCCATAATGAACCCTGCTTATTTAACATCGCACCGCCAATGCAAATGCCAGCACATTTTTTCACTATATTCATAGTGGCCGCTCTAAGGACGCCTAACATTAACACAATAATTTAAAGGATTCATGTGATTATTTCATATATTTTACATGTGTCACTACTTAACGCAACCTCCACTTTTTACATCCGACTTGGGACCAGAAATGAAAACATTAAGAATTTGACATATTTTGTTAAGATGAATCAAATAAATCAACAAAAGAAACAATTAATTTAAGAATAAGTTTTTTTAAATAAAAAGTAAAAAATGCCTATCAACCGATATGTTAAATGAGTTATTTTTGACTCCATTTTAAATTTTAAAAATGTAGATTAGATTTATTTTAAAAGAATGATGAGGTCCAAATTATAATTTATTTAAAATAAGTTAAACATAGATTCAAAGTATCTCAACTGTGATTTTAAAAGCCAATCATTTAGCGATTCTACCTAAAAGCCCACAATCATTTTCACAAAGAAACTACAAAACATAACCAAAACCAACGGTGGACCAAGTGAACTGCACCATTTGAACCAAATTCTAGAATATTTTTTTAAAAATACATATAATTCATAACTTTGATTTAACATCATATTCAAAATATTAAGAGAAATTTGCATTGCATAGCACACATTCTTATACATTTATAATATTAATATCTAAAAAATTTGATATTTACAAATAAAATACTTTTCTATGCATGTCACTTCAAAAATTAATAATAATCCTATTTTTGATATTATTCATGTAAATATTAGTAATAAAACGTATATAAAATCATGTGCCATCGATGTCAATTTCCACCAGCTTTACATCACACTTTCCTTTAGTAATAATTAAGACAGCCAATAAACATTCAATCGAAAATGATTGACATAAATACAAAGTTAGAAACTGAACTAATAATGGATGCGTTGAAATTCGTGCATGAGTTTGGCTCAATATCTAATAGTGTTATGAAATTGATTCAGCTGAAGAAAATTAAAGCTACGGTGGTGCTTTATTTGCGAAGGAGAAAAAAAAAACTCATCTCTGGGCATATAGCAGACAAACTCATCACAAAAAAAGAATTCTGAGAAGGGCTGCCAATTTTAGACAGGAATGGATTGGCCTTTTCTTGCCATGCTGTCCAGGATGTCGTTGAGGATTGGCAGAGGCCCATAATCTGCAGTATCAGTTGGAAGAAAGTATCTATCCGCCTGCTGGTGTTTATATATATATATATATATATATGACAATTGAGAATTTAATCTCAAAATCATACATAATATATCAAAAGATTAACTTAAGATCTGCTGTTTTAAAAAGCTCAACCATTACGATTTTACATTAACTTCAACACAAATTTAGTGGAACATAAATATAGGGTCAAAACAATGCATCCCTAAGAACAAATTTTGGTCAAAGTCGGGTCAAAAGATGGTCGACAAAACTAATCATATTCGCTATGAAATACAATCATCCGGGATGCGCCTGAGTTCATATGGGATAACGACTCGGGTGAAGGAACAAGGAATTCATTTATTATTTATTTATATATATCACACAATTCTCATGTATTTACATATCAACACCCAAATTTTAATTTTACATATATAATCAATCTTTAATATCACATCAAAAAAATATCATTAGTTTTAAAAGTGAAATGCATCTTTTAAGTGTAGTTAAGTATTAGAGTCAATATCAAATTTTAGGTGTTAGATATATAAATGCATAAGAATTGTCATGTATGTAAATCTTCATTATTATTATTTCAATCGCAAAATGTAAATATATGAATAATAGATACCAATCAATTTCAAGCCAATCGAGCAACGTATCAAGTATTAGACAACCCTCATCTCTAAGCAACTCGGTTTTGATTGTTTTATATGAAACGTGATTTTCAAGTTGATCCTATATAGAATCATAGAACTTTTTTTCCACGATCGTGTAGCACTTGAAATCGTGTGATTTCGTTGCCTGGATCAAATGATATTAGCAAAACAAGTTGGACGATTTTGGGCTCCTGTAGGAAATGAAGAAGACGATCTCCAGACCGTCTGATCCATGTATTTGGATCGGATGGTCCATATCTAGACGCACAAACTGATTTAAATCCCAATCGGATGATGGACCGTCCAATCCATGATCATGGTCCGTAATCACCGCATTTTCAACGCATCATGCGACCACCCCAGTGACACGCGTCCACATGGCACACGGTTTGATCTGGGACCGCAGAGGGATCAATAAGGACCATCCAATTGATCAACGGTCCATAAATGATCCCGCATTTTAACTTTGTTGGGTCCCTCCTGCTAAAATTGTTAAGATTTGTTACAGCTTTAATTAATTAGTTAAAATCTTGAAATCTTCAAAAAATCATATAAAAAAATAGAAAATTACAAATAGAGCTCTATGGATTCGTCTTGATGAGAGGAATACATTGTATTGGGTAATTTTCCTTAATTTGGGTTTAATTAAAAATATTAAACCCTACTACTCTCAAATTAATAATCCAATTAATTTGAAATTTTGGAGAAATGAAATTAAGCATAAAACATACCTTAGGTAATTTGTTGGGGATTTAATTTTTAAATTCAAGGAAAATTGTAATTTCATGTGTATTAACCTTTAAATTAATTAAATTAATTACTTTTAATGAAATAATTAGAAAACTTTAATCTAATAACCTTAAATCAACATAATAAATATTTTGAATATCAAAATACTAATTAAACGTAATAAAACCTATATGAACCTAATAGATCACTAATTAACTCAATTAGATAATTAAAAGAATTAAATAATTGAATTAAAGAACTGAACTTAATTAAATCATAATAAACCAACTAGTTAACAAAAAAATTATGAATAAACCCTGTTGGAAAGATATTTCATTGAAGAATAAGGAAAAAATAAAATCTTATAATGAATCTTAATAAATTTGTCTTAATTTAAGTTTTAATGAAATAATTAAAACTTTAATTACACCCTAATTACATCTCTAATAAAGCTGAAATTTAGGAACATAAAATTGGCCTGTAACCCCACGTGCCATAATTATCTCAAGTCCAATTAGTCTATAAACTTAGAATTCTTGATTTTCCAAATCTCTAGGTCAATATAAACTAAATAATAATTAAGAAGATTAATTCATTGAATCAACAAATAATCTAAATAAACATTAGAAATACTTAAAGTAATTCATCAAAACTTAAGTCAAAGAATTTAATAAAATATTAAAATTTTAAGAAAATTAATACTTCATGAAATTCAAACATAATTAAATAGCTTAAGTTAAGTTTAATGAAACCACTCATCCTTAATGAATTTAAATAATGAATCTAAAACTAGGTTAATGAAGATTAAGCATAATCCTTGAACAATCTAAGGCATTAATTCATATTAATGAATTTAAAACTTAAGCTTACAAATTCATAATTTAATAACTTAAGTTAAATTGAATAAAATCAAACTCCTTAAATTAACATAAGCCAAATCAAATGAAATCCATATAACTTAATTCAAAATGAAAAAAAATTAAACAAACTAAGTCAAATATAGCAATTCAAACAAATGAAATAACATAAATCAAACCCAAACATAAATAAAATCAAAAGGATTAATTAAGATATTTAAGCTAATTTTTTGGAAACTTCATTAGGACTTAGGATGTTGAATGGAAAGAGCTTCATCCAAAAATGGAATCATTCCATTCTTCATTCTTGAAGCCCTATACAACTTTAACCAAATAAAATGAACATAAAATGGGAATTAAATCACTAAATCATTTGAATTGAAACCACCTAAAAGTAAAAAAAATTAAATCAATTGAAACTTCAAACATCAAAGTTAAACTAAAGGCCTAGCAAAGACTTACCACACAAACCTAACTTTACACACACTAGATTACTTAGGTCATGGACCTAGATCTAGGTTAGATCCTCGTGATTTTCTTTTAATCTCCTATGATATGTGGCCGCTTTCACATGTCTGTAAGTGTATTGCTTTTAGACCGATGCCTAGGCTTTTATTAGTTAGACTAGATTTTAGGGTATTCTTTCTAGACTTAACAATTATTTTTGGGACTTTGTTAAAGGGATCACTGTGATAAATAAATCATAAAATTATTATTTGTTTACAGGTGGTGAAAATCCCTTAACATAGCCCATAGGATAGGTGGGCTTGGCAAGCAACTCATGCTAAGCTCGTATGTTTGTGAAATATAAACTGCTTTGTATGTTATATGTATTTCCTAACATTTCTTTTGCAGAGCTTAGGATTTCTTTTGAATTTTAAATGTAAATTTGAGCTTAGAATTAGCAAGATGGTCTGTGAGCAAGGAGTGACCTAACCGTGAGGAGGGTCTGTGGAGCCCGATGGATGTCCTTGAACAAAGAGACTTTCTTGGAAAGAAGACCCATAGATCTGAACTTGTAGTTCTAGGCCGGGTTGTATAAGGGCAGAACTCAGCCATTTTTCTTTCTTGGTAATACACATTACACTTTTTTTCTTATATAATTTAATTTTGATTTATTTTGGTTGCAATAGAAACAAAGATGCTTTTCTCGTTTTCTATGTTATTTTGTGTTATGATGTATGCACGGATGTAGGCTCACGGATAAACTAAATTTTCTACCCAACTAAATCAATTGAAACATAAAATAAATATAACTCATAATCATATCTATAAAGCCTATTAAAGCAAGATAAAATATGTAGCAACCCCTTAACTGGATGTTTTGATATCATGCATAAATCATATTATTTCACACTTGATTAATGAAGGACTTTCATCCTTGCTAGAGAACCTGGGCTTGACCTTTGAGAGCTTATGGTGGAAGTACACCTTCTTCTATTCTGATTTGGCCCATAATATTTTTCTAATTGCATGCATTATGCATAAATTGCATTCCTATCACCTAAGTGAATCTTGAGTCAAAATTCATACAATTTAAATAATATGCATTAGTTAGATGCATCTTCATACCCCAAGATCTAGGGATTAGAGTAAGTCTAGTTCTTATTTCTTTCCTAAATATACCATCTTGTATTCATATGACTTAGCCTCATTATATTAAAATGTCTTAGTGGTGTTAGCTAGCTTTTCTCTAGGTGTAAGTCTAAGAGTCGAGATAGGTTAGTTCTCTCAAGTGAGGAGAACCACCAATGATTTCCAAGGATAACTAGGTCAGTATCCATGTGGCAGAAGCACCTAGGTTAAGCATTCTTTTAGGAATAAGTCTTCAACCCTAGACATTTCTACAGTCTTTTGCTGCTAGAATCTAAGCCCTAGATTTCTAAGAAAATGATAACTTGAAATCAAAAATTAAATCCCAAATTTGAAGCCCAATCATAGATAGATGAAATATCTAGGTATCCCAATATTAATAGACATTTCTTACTCTTTTCATTTGACTCTTAAAATAACTATCTCCAATTTGGACCTCCCTAATTGAGTTTATCAAAATCAATTTGAAAGCTACCTTAGTAGTCTTGGAAATAACCACTTATTTCTTTAATGGAGAGTATTCTTAGGAAGAGACCCTTCCTAAGATGTAATTAACTATGAGG
This sequence comes from Cymbidium sinense, assembly GCA_021442155.1. Taxonomy (NCBI): domain Eukaryota; kingdom Viridiplantae; phylum Streptophyta; class Magnoliopsida; order Asparagales; family Orchidaceae; genus Cymbidium; species Cymbidium sinense. Next base: position 42,492,103 of record CM038228.1, read on the forward strand.
CTTGCCTAGAGAACCGTGATCCCGTGATAAAATAAACCTTTCTCTTTTCATGTAGTTGGGAAAATATTCTGACATGAAAGACCCATAAGGCTTAGGAGTCTTTTATTGAAATGATCGAATCCATTACAGGAGAGCATATTTTTCTTTCGAGATAATATGATTATTTTTATAATATCGTATTTGAACATCTAAATAAAATATTCCTAAACTCTATGTTGTGTCATTTCTTTTCTCTATTTTAAAGAAAAGAACCAACAATTAACTTCCTCAAAACACCCTTTCTAGTGAACTTGGACAAAATTCAAATCCAAAAGAAAAAGAAAATGAAGAAAATAAAAGAACAAAAGAAAAATGAAAATCCAAGTGAATAAGAAAGGGGAATTGAAGAAGAAATAGAGTTGTATATCACATTCCACCCACAGTTCATTCCATCATATGAAAATATGGGTAGGATGACTCAACCTCCACCAGGCAGAGGCAGAGGCTGAATTAGAGGCAGTTCCAGAGGTGTTAGACCCCCTGGTTGGCCATCAGCTAATAAGGGTTATATTTCAGTTCATAGGAGTATCCCTATTATTCACATAGACTTGGAATCCAGCTTGGAGGACGAGTCTAATGTGATTAGTATACCAGCCAACCCCTCTCAACGGGTTCCATTGGAGGTGACTTTCGATCTAGATAATGAAGAAGACAAGGCCTCTAGACAAAGTATTTGATTCAGGTTTATGTGAGACTATTAGGCAGTAGCTGGGAACCTTAGCTCTAACCTTTTTTTCATCTCAAAAATTTGAAGGTTTAGTAGTTAAAGAAGCCCCTAAGTCTTCCATGGATATGAAACCGAAGAGATTCTTTTTGGGATCATCATCCTCAAGTCTTGAAGTTGATATAGAACTTGAGAAGGATTCATTTAAAGATTTAATAGAATTACCATTTGACTTTTACTTACCTTGTGTTCATAATCTTATATAGAAGGTTCCTAATACATGGTCCGCACGTCATAGTATTTGAAAAGCTGGAAATACATAGGGAAGCACAATCAAGATCGATTAGATTCGGTATAGTGGGTCCCCGATGATGATGACCGCTTAGTTGTTACCAATCATTTGGAGTATGATATGTTCTATTCACACCAAACCAACTCTTATGAGAATGTGTGTTTAAAAATTTCAGTGATTCAAATGATCTTCAAATCAAGGATGCACCTTCAGAACTTGAAGAGGAGATCCATTCAATAATTGACAAGCTTAAAGAAATCAACCTCGGGGTAGAAGAAAATCCATGCACGATGTACGCCATTGTTGAATGAAGAAGAAACCAATAAATTAAGGCTATTGAGTTTAAGGATCGCCGCATGGAGTTATGAAGAGATGCCCGATTATCTCTTGACATAGCCCACAACTAGCTAATAGTGCTAACCTTATCAAGCAAGCTCCTAGACACTTGCATTAGAAATTGAACAATAGTCATTTCTAAATCAAGAAATTGATTGATGGTTTCATCGGGATAAAAATACCCTACTTGGTTAGCTTGTGTACCCGTTAAGAAGAAGAATGGCCAAATTGATTATATGTCAATTTCGTGGACTTAAACAAGGCATGTCCTAAGGATGAGTTTCCTTCCTATACCAATTAATGGTGGATATCACCTCATCTCATGCAGTGTTCTTTTTCATGGATGGGTCATCTGGCTACAACCAAATCAAGATGTCTCTTGAAGATGAAAGAAACACCACTTTTGAACCCGAATCTTTTGTTATAAGGTCATGCCTTTCGCCTTAAAATGTGGTGCTACATACAATGAGCCATGACTCAGATCTTCAATGAACTCATCCATCATCAGGTTGAGTGCTATGTTGATGATCTAGTAGTCAAGAGTAGAGAAAAGGAAGATCACCTCTTTGACTTGAGAGTAGTTTTCAAATGGTTAAGATAATATAACCTCAAAATGAATCCCCTGAAGTGTGCATTCAGAGTAGCTTCAAGGAAATTCCTTGGGTTTATTGTTCGACATTGGGGAATAGGAATAGTTCCAGAAAAGATCAAAGCTATCTTAGAAATGCCACCTCCTAAGAGTTTAACTTAACTCAGATCCTTCCAAGGATGGTTGGCATATCTAAGATGCTTTATCTCCAACCTATCGGGGAGATGCAAGTCATTTTTAGCACTTGTTAAAAAGGACCCCAAGTTCAAGTTGGATGATAAGTGCCAGCAAACCTTTGAAGACATCAAGCAGTATTTGGTGAAGTCGGTTTAGCCTATCCGCAAGCCACTAATCCTCTACCGCTATATTGGATGACTCTCTCGATGCCCCAAGCCAATGATAAAGGGAAGGACTCTACTACCTCACCATCATCTCGATTCTCAAGCAAACTATCCACCTATTGAGAAATATTGCCTTTTGATCTTTGCATCTTAGAAGCTATGACACTATATGCTTTCATAAGGTGAACTTGATCTGAATAAATCCATTAGATCTCATGACACAGCCAACGCTATCCGGATGTTTGGCACTATGGTCCATGTTCTCTCATTATTTGATATCACATTTGTACCCCTCTGTATGATAAAAGGACAAGCACTAGGGGATTTCTTAGCAACACACTCACTTCCAACTGATTCTCCGCTCAGTGAAGATCTCCTTGATGAACAAATCATGTACTTAGGGGAGGCCAGCAACCACTAATGGGAGATGTATTTTGATGATGCATCTTCTTTTCACAAAGGGGAAGCACCACGATCTATTCTTCTAGGAAAGGCAGGGGTAGGAATAGTTCTCTTACCTCCGTACCGCAATGTGATGAGATTCTTATACTATATTTCCAACCCCTGCACCAATAATGAAGTAGAGTATGAGGCTTTGACTATCACCAGAGTCAACCATCACTATGTCAAGAGCATCAACATCAGATTCTCGGTCATCATCAACCGATTGTTGGTCCTATAAGGTTCTCAAGCCCAAGCTTCATCATTACTACAAGTATACCAAGAAGCTATTGGCCCAAATTCTTGAAGTCACCATCTACAAGGTTCCCCGAGCAGAGAACGTAGTAGCAGATGCTTTATCCAAACTTGCCAAAAAATTGGCATGTTCGGAAGATGAGTCTATTTCAATAAGGGTCCAAAATAGACAAGTCCTATCTCTTATTGATGTTGAACTCATTGAGAGACTTTCTCTTGAAGAGGAGGTAGCTGTTGCCTATAAGGATAAGGAGTTGGATTGGAAGAAACTATTCATAGATTACTTAAACACCGGCAAACCACCTCATGAAAAGTCACAAACCCATCGGTGAAACAGAGCTCTCTCTCTGCTCTCATTTATGGCATCAAGTAATTCCTTTGACCAAATGTGGTTACACCGCTTAGATAACATGAAGCTGGCATTATAATCGAGGTACATTCGTGTGAGCACATCAATGGTCCAAGATGAAGATGAAGATCAAGAGACTAGGATACTATTAGCCATCGATGATTATAGACTGCATGGATGTAGCTAGGAGATGCCATCAGTGTTAGGTACATGGGATGGTCCTCCACCAACCACCTAATATTCTACCCCTACATTGGCCTCATGTCCATTTGAGTGTTGGGGAACCGATATTATGGGTGCGATCGATCCTCATTCTTCCAAGGATCATCAGTTCATCTTAGCTGCCACTGACTACTTTTCCAAGTGAGTGGAAGCCATCCCACTCAGAGAGGTCACATCTCAGCATGTGCTTTAGTTTTTAAATCCATATTGTATAAAGATGTCATGAATTATATCCGATAATGGTACTGCATTCAAAACCACCAAGATCAACACTTTGCCATAAGACACGGTATAGATTGGAGATACTCAACCATCTACTACTCCTGAGCAAATGGCTTAGCAGAAGCATTCAACAAAACTCTCATCCAAATATTGAAGAAGACTCTTGATGACAACAAACGATAGTGGAACGAGTAGTTGGTTGAAGCCTTGTGGGCCTACCGCACCACATATCGAATTCCAACTCAATCTACCCCATTTTCCTAAGTGTATAGGTCTGAAGCTGTTCTACCTTTAGAATAAAACTCCCATCACTAAGGATAGCATTGGGTAGCAAGATCACTCTGAGCATAATGCAAAGTTAGGTTAGAAGAGCTCAAGGTTTGGAGGAGAGCGCATGCAACCTCAAGTTGTACAAGGAAAAATGATTCAAGCTCACAACAAGCTAGTCCAGGTCTCTACCAAGTAGGAGAACTTGTGTTAGTCCTAAAGAGACCAATTGCCCCAAAGATGGGAGGCAAGTTTGAACCCACTTGGGAAGGCCCCTATGTCATAAAGAAGGCCTACCAAGGAGGATCTTATCGCCTTATTGATTGTAAAGGGGAACACGATGCTTCCAATTAATGGGCTCTATCTAAAGAAATATTACAAAAATAAATCATGCTTGAAAATAATTATTAATACATAGAGAAAAAATTAGATTCCATTCATCAAATCCTCTCTTCTTCAAGTGTTGTTTGTTTATAATCCACCATGACGGTGTAGGTGTAAGAGTCCCCCAGTGGCATCATATCCCTCTTTCACAACACAAACACATTCTCCTGATGCTATTAGGATAGATGTAAGAGAACCCAAGAGGAATCCTATTTTGATTAGCACAATTAAGATATGTGTAAGAGAACCCAAGCGGCATCCTTTTTTAGTGGGAATTCCTATTTTCCATCTGTGGCACCATTTCACTAAATCCCCTAGCCTGTTTAAGGTAGGTGTAAGAGTCCCCTAGAGGCATCCTATTCCTTTTAGCATGTGCACAAAAAATAAACACAAATCTTTTATCTCGAGCTATTTTGATGTGGGAGCCCCTGACACTCACTATTAGTTCAGGTCGGTCTACATGCTTGCTAGTATGTCACCCTAGAGGTCACTTATTTAGAAGATGTGAGTCTCCACGCTTTCTTCCTAACTTGACCATTGCAAACCAATGAGTGCCTTGTTAGTATGGTAAACTTCACTGCTCAGCCAGTAAGCTACTTCATGTTGATTTCTCCTAAGAAGATGTGAGTCACCATGTTTTCTTCTTGAACTAATCATCATGATCTAACTAGGTCGAGTATATTGAAGGTTTAGGGTAAGTTCCCTGGAGGCTCCTTTCCTCTTGACTATGTTTGAGTTGATATACCCAATGGTATTCGCTTAGTAGTCTCCCTAGGTCAGATGACACTTATCGAAGACTATCCCTCAATTCACCATAGAAGATGTGAGTCCCCAGCTTTCTTCCTAGTCGATTTTCACTGATGGACACATTAGGTTAGTTGATGTTCGCTATGCTGATAGTAACTCACCCTGTGGATACACCACTCTTGGCAGATGTGAGTTCCCAAGCTTTCTCCATGAGTTGGACACCAAGTACCTATTGGATATACCAGTCATCTTCTCAAGGGTTTTGGATTAAGCCTTTAGCGGCCCCATCCCCTGTGGGCACTCTATTTGGATCATGTCCTTTGCGATCACATTTAGGCACTACCCAGGTTACTCTTGGATTGGACATTCCCTCTTTCTTAGTAGTCACTTCTGTGGTTGGAGAATTTGTTCAGCAAATGCGCAGATTCTCCATTGGTTTATTAAATCTGAGATAAGTCTAGGCTAATATAAGCTCCTTCTCTATTTGATCCCTCTCAAGCTAACAGGGTCCATGTTAAAACAAACTAAACAAATAAACAAATTAATTCACTTGTGGATTAGGAATTCAAGCCCCCAAAGGGCCCTTTTTCCCAAGCAAACATCTTATCTTTAGGGCAGTGTCTGGAGAACTCCCTATAGGAATTGTTTGTCTACTTGAATTGAGATAAATCCCTGTCACTCACTCTATAGTCACCCAGTTGGTTCAATCTATTTTGATTAAAAGCGTGTTACTCCAATCATTCCGCTTTAGAAGATGTAAGACTATGACACATTCTTTCTAGCATGATTGTCGCAAATCGACGGGCAGCCTTAGGTCGGATTTAATTTGTTGCCTAAAGAAATCGATCACCCTAGTGGTCCTTTGTAGTGGAAGATGTGGGTCCCCAAGCTTTATTCCTTCTGATTGATCATTTTAAACTAAAAGGCACTCCTTTGGTCGGATAGTTCTCCCATCGGCCGGGAAGCTACTCCCTTTGGTTCAGTAAATCTGAGATAGGTCTAGGCTGATATAAGTTCCTTCTCAGATCCATCAAAACCAATGGAATCCATCAAAACAAAACTAGAAATGAAATTAATCTAGACTATCTTTGAGTTGATCTAAGTCCCCAGCATTCACTCAATAGTCTTAGTCTTCAATTTGCCTTGAAATAGATTACCCCAACAATCGTCCCTACTTTGGAGGATGTAAGTCTACTATGCTTTATTCTAGTATAGCCGCATACCAAAAGGCATCCTTTTTGGCTAGTCCTACTATGTGTTTAGTAGATTACCCTTTGGATTGGTAAATCTTAGTTTAGCCTCCATGGCTCTGCATGATCCATCGCAAACCAACAAGGTCTATCTCAAAAATCCAAATCTAAAAAATTGAAAAAAAACTCAACCCTCTTCCCCAATGGAAAGTTCTCCTCAGTGAGACTTAAATCAAATCAAATCCCTCATCCCCTTGTGGATGACTTGAACCCACATCCCTAGTGGAAGGTTCACACTTTATCCCTAAGTGGATTCCTCCTTCCCTCTCTTATGTCCTTGACGTAAGTAGAGTCACATTGCACTAAGCTCTTGATTCTTTCTACACCTTGGTTAAGGATAGACTATTTCCATTAGTGTGGATCTCGATTGTTGATCATCAACACTAATACATGTGTGTTCCTTGTCACCACACCACACATATTGGATGCCTTTGTTGACCTTATTTTTAGAATGAGACCTCAACCCCTCCATCTTAGACATAGGGCTTCTAGACTTTAAGAGTTCCTTAGTCTTAAGACACATCTAGTGATTAGGTGGACACTCAACCCAACCTAGAAACTTAGAAGAGTTAGCCATAGAATAGGTCATGCCTTAGGGTGTTAGGAAAATTTGCCTACCCTTGAAACCACCCTCACCTTCCTTCCTTCAAGTCAAACTCCCAAATCAATCTTATTTGACTTTCTCCAAACATAAATCAATGCCACATGATAGAAATCCATGATTGAAACCCATGAATGAAATTTCAAACTCTAAATTTTTCCAAAGTCCTTTAAATCCTCTCTTAAGGACTTAGCCAAAATCATCCTCAAATTAAATCAAATCCTGAAACTCATTTATATTCTCATTTATATTCACATATATAAATGAAATATAAATTCAAACTAATCAAACTAAATCAAAATTCAAATTAAATTTAAAATCCTTCTTAAATCCTTAATCCCCTCTTAAGGAATTAGCCTAAATCATGATCAAACTAATTCAAACTCATGAAATTTTCTCATAACTCATTTATATTCACATATATAAATGAAATATAAATATAAATCAATCAAACTAAATAAAAAAATTCAAATTCCAAATTTAAAATCTTTCTAAGTCCTTAATCCTCTTAAGGACTTAGCCTAGATCATCTTCAAATCAAATCAAATCCTTGAAATTTTCATATAACTCATTTATATTCACATATATAAATGAAATATAAATACAAATCAATCAAACTAACCAAAAAATCAAATCCAAAACTCCAAAATTTCCTAAGTCCTTAAATTTCCTCTTAAAGACTTAGCCTAGATCATGAGCAAATCACTTCAAATCCTTGAAATTTCATAATCCATTTATATTCTCATTTATATTCACATATATAAATGAAAATTCAAACAATCAAAACCATCTCCAAAATCAAACTCAAATCCATTCAAAATCCAACCTAAGTCCTTCAAGTCAAAATCTTGAACTTAGCCAAATCAAGTTCAAACTCATTTTTCTTCATGATTCAATCAATCCTACAATCATGAATCCAAATATAAATACAAACTTCAATCACTTAATCAAAACTCAATTCAAAAAATCCAAACTCTAATTCATGTTCACCCTTTGAACTTGAAATTGTCAAATGAATCAAAACCCATTTGACTTCAAACCACTTGCAAATGGATTTATATTTCAATCATAAGTCCAAATAAGTTCAATCAAACTCAAATCAAGCTTTGACCAAGTTATTTGACCCACTTACTCACTTGACCCAAAGTGACCTAAAGTACCCTTATGAGCCAAATTCTAATCTAACCAAATTGGATTGAATCAAACTCACCTATGCCTCTCATCATGATCAACAATCATCATGAGATGATCAATCAAATTGGTCAAACCAAGTCAAACCTAAGGTTGACCAAGTCAACACTTAGCCAAAATGAAACCTATAAAATAAAATCCATCATAGGCCAAATTGATTGAAACCATTGATCTAAGTTCATTCATGACCAATATTTGAACTTGACCAAGTCAACATTTGAGCCTAACCTAGCCAATTGACTTGACCTAAAAAAGTCAAAATGTGTCAAAACTTGATCTAAGCCAAATTGATTGAAACCAATGGGTCAAGTTCACCAAATCACTTGTTGAACTTGACCAAAGCCTCAATTGGTCAACTAGACCCTAGCCCAATTGACCTTGAACCCAACTTGATCTAAAGGGTCATGTTGAGCCAATTCAAACTTAACCAAAATTGATTGGAAATAAAGATACCAATCCACTTCATATGACTAACCAAACCTAAACCTACCCATGACCTAGCTCAAATAGGTCAAATGGGTCAAATTGGTCAACTTGACCCATTTGACCTAAATGAAGTCATATGAACCAAATTCAAAACTAAACCAAATTGAATCAAACCAAAGCCACCAAAATATTTCAAATGGTCATATGAACTTGACCCAACCCTGTTTCACCAATTTGACCAATTGGTCAACTTGACCAAGTTGACCCATTTTGACCTAAATGGGTCAACATGAGCCAAACCATATCAAATGAACTTCAAATCCAATGAAACTTGGCAAAACCTATTTTCTCAACATACCTAACATATCCACATTCAAAAATCAGCCAAATGACCATCTACCCCAAGGCCATAGAATAAATTTTGGTCAAATCATGGAATTTGGTCAATTCCTCTTCATACTTGATACTTTCTCTAATAGATCAAGTGAACACTATGGAGGGTGGTGCACCCAACCCAATGGGTTTGGGTCAACCCAACTTGACCCAAGGCCAAACCAACATTTTGAAATGGGCACATGGGGACCATGCATCCACACAATTGAGCACATGGGGAGTTACCATTCCACTCTAGCCTAAAATGAACTCAAGGAAACTCTAATCCTAAAAACCCCGCCTAAGGTCAATTGGATAAATGGCAAGTGATTCTTCCGTCTGATTGGGGAGATATACTCCCTAATTCACTTCAATTAAAACAAACCCAATAATTGAAGAGTGTTAGGAAGCTAGAGGAGTGATTCTTGAGTGATCCTAAGCTCTCTAGAGGGAGATTGAATTGGCCATTCTCGATTTTCTATAAGCAAAAATAGGGGAGCTCCAAGGATTTGCCAACTTTCTCCACACACCAAACCAAGTCATTCCCTTTGCACACTCCCTCAGGAGACCAAGTCGAGCTTGCCCAACCTCTTTCCCAAGCTCCAAAGGCAAGGGAAGATCCTCTTCAATCAAAACTGAGCTCATTAGGAGGAGGAGTTGGTCCATAGAGCTATCCACTCAACCTCAAGAGCTAAAACTTTTACCAAAGCTTCTTCAACCGATGAAGCTCCTCCAAGGGAATCAAACGTGATCACCTCATGACATTTTCGACCATTAAACTCAATGTGGTGTGGAGCTTTGTGAAAGAAATTTTGATCCCATGGAATTTTGACCATTATATATGCTTGCCATTAGGTTTATATGGTGTGGGTTGAGTTTCAATCCAATCCAAGCTCGATCGAGCTCGAATCTTCCCTTTGAAAGTGGATGGTCTCCATTGTTCCTCTGGAAAGAACAGGGATGATCTCTAGCCATCCATTTTAGCATTTTGGATGGACGGTCGAGATTAAACCATGTTTTATAATTTCTTTACCCTTTTAAAATCATGGATTAAATCTAGTCCTCACCTTGTTCTCAGCTCGATCCTTGATCGAATGAGGTAAAAGCATAGCCACATGCCATATGATGTTTAGTGGCCACACTGCGATGTAAAGCGCAATCAATCACATGCATGGCACCATAGGATTAGGGAATTAATTAAGGTTTAAATAATTTTAATTAATTACTTAACCTTCTAAAATATATCTCTGAAGAAAAATTAAAAAATATGATAAAAAATTGCCACCGAAAGATAATTCAACATAGAATATTCTAAAATTGGTTTTAATAGATTTTAAATATTGTCTTTTTCTGATTTTGGGTTTTATTAGAAATATTAATTTGGTAATTACTCCCTAATTTATCCACTAATTAATCACAAACTTCTTGAGTGTATTTTGGGGGATGACTTTTGCCTCCCCTAATTTTCTTGGGATTTATTAATGGCTTAATTGGGGAAATTGCTAATTCATTTCCTAATTATCCCTTTATGTAATTAAGGTTAATTAAAGGTTTGATTAGTGGTTTAACCCTTTTTTTTGAAGTTGATTAAGGTATATTTCAGTGAATATGAGGTTTAGGGAATAATTTTGGGGCATTC